>BSBK01012334.1:70000-261530 GCA_027943335.1 Chamaecyparis obtusa
CTTTAAAATCATGAAATTTGAAAATATATTGAAGATTTCATGCATTAATAATGTAGTCTCAGTGTTTATTTGTTAAGTAGCTTTGTTATATCCTTGGGGTTACAAAATTGGTTTCCATTTTCAAATTTTCTCTTACTAGTATCTTTGAATTATTTGAAAAAATGCCTAAATAAAGGAATACATCATGGAATGGTACGATTTAAAGGTATTCCCATAATTGATTCATAGAATAGGCCCCGGAGATAACTAGGGATGAGTTTGAAATGTTCAAAAGATACTAGGTTCATTTTATAGAACTTATAGTGTGTTGTCCATTTTACATGCAACAAATGTCATATTTTTTTTTTTAATCTACACAAATATTAAACATGGGTGTATGTCTCTCTTGGTTTCTCTTTTTCTATATATGTACATACATATATACATATGTAGAACTCTCTCTCTCTCTCTCTCTCAAACATACACACACACACACACACACACACACACACACACACGTCTATATATATATACACATACATATATATCAGTATTCATATAGATGTCTAAATGTGTGTGTGTGTAATGAAAATAATATATCCCATTTTAACATTGTGAGACCACTAAAATTGATTTTCTATAAGATAGATCAAACTAAACAAACTATAAAAAATTATTGCCAATCATTGAAAGATGTATTAGTCAATAATTTTTTCTATTTTTTATGTTCATCAACCTTATTATTTTATTAATATTATAATTTAATAGAATACAATAAACTATATGAAAATTTGAAATTATCATAGAATAAATATTATACTCAATTTTTCATTTTGATATAAACAAAATAAATAACGCAAGTAAATTTTTCTTCAATCTTTAATTAGAAATATAATGAGTAATGAATATGTTCATACACATCTAGAAATTTTTCAAATATAAAAGAAACAAATATAAATATAATAGTAGAAAAGGTTGAAATTAGAGAAAATTTTAACTAAATGACACAATTATACATAAATGTATAGAATATTTACTATTTAAGTAATCTTGTAATTTAACAAAGAAAAAAGGAATATTTAAATTTTAATAGTTAAGTATACAATAATATTTAGATACTAGAGTTGAATATCATATCATATTGAGATAAATTAGATATCTAATTAACCTAGTTTTATGTTTTTGTGAACTATAACTTAAAATAATAGAGTTTCAATAGTGCTCATTTTATTTAATTTTTAATTACATCCAAGAAAATACAATATTCTAGATTTGATAGTAGAAATAAAATATTTATATTTCAAAAATACAATGTATAGGTGAAAATAAGTGTTCTATAGTTTGCACACATCCAAGTGCTACACACTAATAATAGAATGATGTGCTATTGTTATATATAAATAGATAACTGATTAATCAAGAATTTTGCAAAATCAAGACCTACATAGGTCAAACGATAGTGATTGTGCAATATATAATAGGATGATTATATAATGGAACATTGGCCTTTTGGTGTTGTCATCATAGCTGGGTATAGATTGTTATTGAATAATAAAATTAGGAAATACAATTTATTATCCCACTATAAATAATGTTATAACCAAATTATTTTTCTTAAAAAAATAATTCATCATGAGAATTAAATATATTATTAAACAAGACTTCATAATTGACTTTAATTTTCTATTGTTTGTTAATAGTATGAATTGCCAACCATAAAATTCATTTCAAAATATTAAGACTTGGCCAGATGCAATTTCCAGCTAACTTAAGAAACATAAAATTTAAATAAATTAATTAATAAACCTCAGAATGATGAAATTCTGAATCTACTTTTTAAAATGCAATCATATTCAAATTCATTTAGAAATAATATTACTACAAAGATTGTAGAATGATGTAATCATAACATCATCATGTACACATAATTCACGCTTGAAGTCAAAATTAGATCCTTTTAAGGACAAGTAATAATTAAATAATTCTAACATTTAGTGTAACAAACAAGAGATATCACAAATACAAAATTCAAAATTGAAATGATCTAATGATCACTTGTAACTCAGTTCACCAAATGCTTAGTGTACTTACACTCCAAATATAACACTAACTTGTCTAAAAAATTAAAAAATACTTTAAGTACAATTGTTTGTAGTCTTGCTACTATGCCCTCCTCTTTAAAAGTATAAGCATTAACAACTTTCTATGGAGGGCACTATTTGACATTATTCTCTCTTATAACTAGAAACCCTTCTTCACAGAGTTCACTATTCATCCACCATTTTCATAAATTTGAAGTGTCATCTTCTTATCCATCCAGAATATAAATGTGTTAGCACTATTCAATCTTATACACAATTCACACCCTTATTTTTAGAATTAAGTATTACACCTCCTCTTTGTCTTGTAGCTCAAAATTCATGGTACTCATATGATCCACGGTCTAGATTAAACATCACCAAGTTCCCTTTTACAAAACTTGATTTCTTAACTAAGTCTCATTTAGAAACATTTTTGTCATCTTGTAAACTTGTTCTCATAGCATGACTTCATAATATTTTCACTTATTCTTGCAACCCATCCTCAAATCATTATATGCACATATTACAACTTTAAGATTTAATTACTATGCATTCCCCCCTATTTTGTTTGTAGCTACTACTTGCATTTAATCTTGTAATACCCTCCTGAACCTAACAATATTATTATTACATTCCTCTCTTTCACACATTTGACAAATTTGAATAAATCAAATCTGTTACAATAATTTACCACCTCATATTCTTCCTGCAACATCATTTTATACCATTCACCTTCACATTCCTAAACATTACCACATCTTTTTTTTGGAACCATAGAAATAAATGTCACTAATTAGTGGCTATGAGCAAAGATCTTTCCAAGGGGTATAAGGTTGTTAAAGAGGACCATGAAAAAAGAACAAAGACTTTGGAGGATGACATTTCCAAGACCCATGACAACTCAAGGGTTGTGGTTGCTATTAGTCGCATGACTATGGAGATGCACTCAGATGGGCTTAGGAGGCTTAATGCCCAAGTTGACCTTATCTAGGGTTTGTTTAAAGGAGTTGTCAACTCCCTGTCTAGGAATATCAAGTTGAAGAAACAAAGTGGTAATCATGGTATTGTCTTAGTTTCTCTTCCTGGACCTACCACAAAGATTCATAAGCAAGGATAAGGGTGTTACACCTATGGATAGTGTGTTCAACAAGGTGTGAAGCGTAACTGATGAAGAAATCAAGAAGAATGAATTTTTTCTTAAGAATTTGTAAGGTGTCTAGGTTATGATCCCCTTATTTTTGTGTTGTTGGTTTACTAAGGGTTTCTAGATGGTTAATTGTTAGCCTCTTTCTTGGACTTTTTTCCTAGTTAAGGGTTTTGACAGGCCCCTTCAAAAGCTATTTTCTTTTGATAAGAAATAAAGTTAATTAACTGAATAGGAGATGTTATACCATTTGATGGTTGTATGACTCATTTTACACAATTCCATAATATATGATAATTTTTTTGGGAAGATTGTCTAACTATTGAGCCTATACTATTTCTTTGTAAATAATTGCCTTTGCAATTCAATTTAAAACTGTCATAAAAAAATTCTTGATAGGTAGGTTCAATTGTCAAGTTTAAGCCTAACCTATCTTGACTCACGACATATGTTAGAGATTTGGCTCACTTAACATTGGCATGTTACAATTAGCTTCAACACAACAATAGTTATGCTTGACCCTTCTCAACTATTACCCCTATTTACCACATATAAACCATGAATAAAAATTACACCACATACACTTAAATAGTGTTATCAACCCCCTTCAAATATTAGGCATCCTTACCACATCTCTTAGCTTCATTTTAACAAGATCTCTACCACCATACTTTGTGTGCACATATGGAATTATACTTTCTAATATATTAATTTATATATGTTTCTATTAGCATAATCCTTGCACCTCTTTCCAATGCAAGTACTAGTAGTTGACTAACCTACATCAATTTGTATTATTATTCTATCTTCAAATCTCTTTTTACATCGACAAGATCTGCTCCATACATAACTTTTGTAGATAAAAAAAACCTTTTGCAGATAAAGGAATTAATGATCATAATTAAATGCAACTGCCATCAAATGAAAAAATTTACAAGTCAAATTTGTTGAATTGAAGATGAAACAAACAAAGGTATCTTGGATCCAAACAATATACGACAGAAAGAATCCAAAAATCAAATACTTCGACAAAAGTTGTTAAAAATTACAAAAAGGATGAATTAGAACAAACAATTTGTAATTGTAAATACACATAGACATGACCAGCTTTACATAGGGTAACAAGCAGCCTAATCAGATTTATTTTGTGAATCAATTTCTATGCCACATATTTCCAATTCAACACCGAAAAAAACTTATAAAACATAGCTTCGACACCAAAAATTCGTAGTGTTGTGCAATTTACACCGTTGATGACATAGGAAGAATTGGAGGTTTGGAATGACCATAATCTTCAGAAAGGGCCCGCTCGACCATTTCTGCGGGGAAGTTTAAGTAAGCTCCGCCGCCTCTCATTTCCAAAGCGGCTTTGTCGTACCCCATGGCTGCCTCCTCCGCCGTCACAAACGTCCCCAGCCAAATCCGATCTCCGTGTCTCCTCGTGTCTCGAATTTCTGCTGCGTACTTTCCCCACGGCCGTCTCCGTACACCTCTGTATCTCTTCGCTGGAGCCGCCGCCGCCACACATCCACCTCCACGTCGCTTTCTCCTGATCTCCTCGTGCGCAATATTTCCCTCGTCCGATGGATTCTTCACTTTGATTAGGTCAAGAACTTCGCAGTTGCCAGAAAGCCATCGCCTGAGCTCACTAGTCTTTCTAAAACTTCATTGAAATCCGATTCATTCAATGTATTGCAGAAACCATCATCTTTACAGGTGTCCATATTGGACTCGCCGTGAAGTTGTGTATGTGGGAATGGACTTTCCCGCGCAACGAAGGTGGCCCATACGTTCTCCAAAATTGCGGAGGAGGATCCCGTGTTTTCCATGTCAAGCGTTTATCGCTGGATATCTGTTTGAGATCGATCGAGAGGGTGATGAGGGTATTGAAGGAGGGAATTGGCATGGATTCGTTGGATGTAAGCTTCCTTGCACGAGATACTCTTACAGGCTAAGCAACTGGAAAGATTCAGCCGTACTTGATGTACAAAACAACAAAAATGCCAGTAAGTAGATCCCCACTATTCAATAATGTGGAAATGGAAGTTAAGTTATACTAATCTCTGAGGAAGCATATCTGAATTTTCAAACATTAATTAGTTGTCGTTTGTTAGGCTTTTTATATAATATTTATTTGAGAACTCGTCGGATGAGGACAATGCAGAGGATTATCCTTTTAATAAATTACCTAATGATTTAAGTGTAAAAACCTCTGCCACGTAAGTATGCCGTTGACTAAGGAATGGCGTTACGCAAGGCAATGGTAATAATTACAGCCACTTAAAACTAAACTCATCACCTGCTGCACTTGATTAATCACGTTTTAAATTAATATCAATATAAGATAAACAGAATGATAAAGCCTGGGAACTATGTATATGGAATCCATTCCATAGGTGCCGTAAAATGATCGACCAGATTTCAATTGGTCCACGTGGTTTGTAACCACAGACATTACAAAGTCGATAATATTGTAAAATCTTAAATTAATATCAATATAAAATAAATAGAATGACTGTTTGTAAAGTCTGGAACTATGTAGAGGAGAGGATTCAGTAGTTGAGCACCCTAACTTTGCACTTCTCAAAATTCTATGTGGAAATTTAAAATTACTCCCATTTTTTTACAGCAGCTTACTTGGCAAGTCCTCTACTTGTAAGTAAGGTTTCAAGGTCACTTCATCAACTATGATGCCACATCAGCATGTGTTTTGCCAAGGTGTCCAAAACAGCCCCCCCAAAAAAGTGTGACCAATCGTAGTGCATTAGGGACTCCCATAGTTGTGCAGTTGATGTTGCATCACACAATTGGTTGCTTTTTAGAAAAAGGGAAACATTTCATTCAATTAAGGGTAGTCATCATTAGCATAAACAACTTTAAAGCTACAACTATTGGCACAATGTTGTAATCAACAAGTGTAAGTATTAAGTTAACAATTGCTATCACAACCATTAGAATGTGTTCAAGTACTGGGTCCTCTCCCCTACATGGAATCCATTCCATAGGTGCCGTAAAAAGATCGACTTGATTTCAATTGGTCCATATAACCACATACACTTGAGGTCGATAATATCATAATAGAAAATACTTTATAATACTAGCAGTTGCACATTATATTCTACGTGGGCTTTCTACGTGCAATGAGTCACAGACCAACAATTGTGTAAGGGAAGGGTGAGTGATGATTGTATATTAACTAGCAATCCCACTTTAGTGTGCAATGTGTATGCCAAATATGTGTGAAAGGACAATAAAGAAATTTTTAGTCTATAATTTCAAATCACTAGTAATCTAAACATAGTTGAACAAAACCTTTGATGCAACTCCATAATAAGGCTTTGTTCAATAAGCTCGTGCTATGTTTAAAAAAGGGAAAGAGGAGGGATTATCAAATGATAATACATAACTATAAACAAAATACTATTTAATCTCAAGATACCATTTAATCTCTACATATCTATATTTCTTCCCCATCTCTCTTTGTATGTTATTATTTGTTAAAAATTTAAAATTATTTATAAATATATTAGTCAAGCAATTATATATCTTTTTTTTAATAAGTAATTTAGTCAAACAATTATATATATCTTTCCTTTATGTAACTATATAATTTCATATTTTGTTATAATTTTAAATATTTATATTTTACTAAAAAAATGTAATGAATGATTATAGTTTTAAATATTTATATTTTCAATGCATTATTTTTTGTATAATATCATTTAAATTAATTTGTGAGAAATTTTTTCTAATATAAAATATATTTTAAAAATAATTATAATATAAATAAAATACAATATAAAATTATATAAACATTATTATAATTTATTCAATAAATAAAAAAATTAAACTTATAAATTTTCAATAATTTAATAAAATGAATAGAATAGAATGTACAATTTATTTACATAAAATAAAAGTTTTCCACTACTAAATCAATTCAGGCTACACTTACTATACTAAATGAAGAAGTAAACCAACCTTCCATATTATTTATATAAAGCCAAAAAAAATCATAATGATATATTATTTATAAATTGATTAATATACTTTAAATACTCCAATTAAAAAAAAATTGGTTTACAAATTTTCACCATTATAGTAGTTTCAAGGATGCAGTAAAAAAATCTTCCTCTTGATATTACATCTTGTGAAATTCTATAAATATATGCACACCCCATTAAAAATAAGCTAAGAACTTTGGCATTTTCTTGTAATTTCTTGAGTTAGAGACTTCTAGGGCCTTCGATAGTTGCAAAATCTTAGCTAAAAATTTGAATATACATACTCTATATTAGTTTGGCTGCAAAAACATATTATATAAGGCACAACACTTGCTTAAGGTTTTGCAAATGGGGTTGCAAGTAGAGTGGGATTAATCATGGAGGAAACTCTATAGTTAAGTGCATTCAAGATGGAGTGATAATAGGATGGGTGATCTCTCATTCATTCTCATGAGAGATGGATTAATATGAACCACTACTCATGAAACATGGGTCAATGAGTTTGACTCAAAAAGCTAGATAGTTGAATCCTGGTAGAAATATCACAATTCTTTGCCTCATTATGTGGAATAAAAACAAACAAGGATTACCTAATTCTTAATAGACTTTCATAGCTTAGCTCCCATTTGTAGATTATCATATGCAGTTTGTACTAAAAATCTACACCATTAAAATAATAAAACATAACATTGAATCAAAGATTAAATACAATTAAGTTGTCCCTCTGGTCGTACAACTCATGGGTCTAGTTAGATTTTCTTTAATCTCCATCGTATATGTCAACTGCAATGGTGAAATATCAAAATAAGAAAAGAGTTGGAAAACTCTCAAGAAAATCCATCCACCCATCTGAGAATGGACAATTCTTAAGTAGGAGATATTTTCCACAGCAAGATAAATTGTCATATTGCTATTAGGATTCAACGGTGTAGTTTTTTAGTCAAACTCATTGACCCATGTTTCATGAGTAGTGGTTGACACGAACCCATCTCCCATGAGAAGGAATGGAACACCTAGCACTCATCTGATCTAGGTGATGCTCATAGAGGTGAAGCATTGCAACTTCCTTGGAGGTCACCCATCCTAGTACTACTCCAACTCGAGTGCGCTTAACTACAGAGTTTCCACCATGGTTATATCCACTCTACTTGAAACCCCATTTGCAAAACATTCACCAAGTGTTGTGCCTTATGAACCATTCATAAGAAAGCCCCTTAAGCTCATCAATTGATAAGTAAGAAATATTTTCTATAGGAAGTCAAATTGTGATATTGCTATAAGGATTCAACTGTGTAGTTTGTTTGAGTCAAACTCATTGACCCATGTTTCATGACTAGTGGTTCACGTGAACCCTTTTCTCATGAGAAACAATGGAATGCTTAGCACTCATTGGATCTAGGTGATGCTCGTAGAGGTGAAGCATCGGGACTTCCTGGGAGGTCACCCATCTCAATGCTACTCAATCTCGAACATGCTTAACTACACAGCTGAATCCTGATAACAATATCAAAAAGAGGGCAATTTTCTTCTTTTCATGAAAATCTATCCTAATGAATAAGATGTTATAGACATAGATTTTAATGAAATGATAGGAAACTGGATTAAAGAAAGTAGTAGAAAAGACAATGACTTTGACAGTAGTGTACTCAGAAAGACAGGGCAATCTAACAACCATGAATTCTTTTCATTTCTTCTGATAGTTTGCACTGTATTTGGCGCTTCTACCATATTTTGTTAGTTTACACTATATTTGGCACTTCCACCATATTTTCCACGGTGGGCTATCCATAGGCTCATAATGAGAGAAGACGTTGGGGACCCACCACAACTCACATGGTTGAGAGAAATGTGGGCTAGTGTGACATGGCATTCTTGAGCGTTGGGAACTGAATGAGGGAATGGCTATGCAGTAGGAAATTTGTACTTGACAAGACAATTTGATAGTATTTATTAATTATATTAAAAACCATACAACAGTTGTTTTTTATTTTTAATATAATTAATAAATGTTATAAAATTGTCTTGTCAGGTGCAAATTTCCTTCTGCATAGTCATTTCCCTAAATGAGCTCGTAAGCCAAATGGTGGCTTAGGAGTTGGTCAAGGAGGATAATAAATTATAGGCATGTGTTGAGGGCAGCGGCTAACAAAATGCACCATTGACTAAATTTGAAAAATCCGAGAACACCATGGATTTTTATGAAATTTTCAGCATCTATTCTTCATGATCTACATATTTTGTGGTCGAAAACCACAAAAAATTTGCCAAAAACTTCCTGTGTTTTAACAAATATGAAAAAAAAAAAGTTTGACTATTTTTTTGTCTTTAGTACATTCTATCTGAAAATTAACCGCTACCTGTATTGAACCAATCTTCCAAAAGCTTTCTCAAGAAAATCCGATTCCAATCGAAGACCCTCAGAAATGCCAGCTAGTAAGCATAGATCCAGGGCTCTTACCTCTGCAATATTTTCCAACAGCCTCTCTCTGTGAACATACAAATTATGGCCATATTTATTCACGTCCGAGACATGATATTAAAGGAAATGATGGAGAAATCTTATAAAAGTACCTATAAGCAGGGGGATCCAATGGCCAGGTATCCAAATAATTATGTAGTGGATAACAATGGTGTCTCAAGAATTCTCTCCAACTGTAGACTTTCTTATTCTCAGCGTATAAGCTAGTTGACAAGCGTATACAACTAGAAGGATCTTCAGAATAGAACTTGTCTCTTTTCTCGATCTAACATTCGGTCAATGACTACCTCAGAGACTCCGTGGTTAATAACCTGAACAAGTAGAAAAATAAGTGATTTTAAACAATAGATTTCTAATTATTGAAAGTTTTCATCCATCAACTTTCTACTTCTTTAAGAACTCTTTAATTCTGATGACGGAGTGTCATTCAAAATGGGGAAAAAATACCATTAAATAAATCGAAGAAACAAAACAATTAGAAGCTTAAATTACCCATGAAAAAAAGCATCTTTCTGACTCGCAAGTCGAATTGAATCAACGACCAAATCTAGTACTGATATATTATCTAAGGAAGCTACTTCATTGAGTTTTGGCCTCTGTGTTGGAGGTCTGATATAATCCTTTGGAATTTGAAGACAACGACAGATATCAGAAAACATGACAGAGCTTTTAGAATTGCTTCTCTCTTCCCTCAATATTACCTCTCCCGCTAACAACTGCTTTGTCATATCTTTTGGACAAGCAACGTTTTTAGCTCAATGCGTAAAGTAGCATAGATTGGGATGTCTAAATAGAAAAAATTATTAAAACCACAAAACAGTGTAACTCTGGATTTCACAAGTCTTTACTTGGGAAACGTAATCTAATTACGTCATTTTCATAATATCTACCTAGTAGTTAGACAAGCTGAGTTGTAAAAGTGTACAGGTACTTATCTTCCGGCATTCAGCATCCCTTTCATTCACTGTCGCTCCTAATTTGTTCAGTGGCCACTTTTAAACATCATAAATTAAGGGAAAAATTAAGTTTGATAAAAGAAAGTCAATTTTGATTATTTAACACCTTTTTGTGTAGGAATCAGTTTTAGTGTGTGATGTTTACAGTTAGGACTAAATAGTGGCTGAAAATATCCGACTGCATATGATATTTTTTTTGTCGTCTAATACCTCTAATAGGTTCTCAATCGTTAATTTGTAATTCTCAGAACATTCTTCTCAAATAAGGGAACACCTTCAGTGAAAATTAATTTTGAATAGAGACGGTTTTGAATACGGTCTTGTAAAAAATGATAGGAAATGATTTGTAAGAAATATATTTGAGCATCTGATGAAAACAAAAATCATTTGCTGTGTTGTTTGGGTCTATAGATATGAAAAAAAAAATGAATGCCTTTTCAATAGTTGAATTTTTTAATAAGATTGTGAGATATCCTAGAAATGCGAGAACAATTCTATGAACAACCATTTAGAACTTGAACAAAACTCTAAATATTTTTAAATTGATACATTCAAAATAAAATGAATAAATGTAAAATAAGTGAATATCATAGAAAAATAGGTCATATATGTGTACTTTCATAGGTTCATTCTTACAAAGAATAGGTGAAATATGTAGCAGTGAAGGTGAACACCCTAACATATGAGGTAATCCTTTTAATTTGGTGATCTCTTGAAGGTACCTTTAAATGATACTTATCTTTAATAATAAGTGATGATTGAATATAATGGTGAAATAGGTCATATATGTGTACTTTCATAGGCTCAGTCCTATGAGTAACAGATCAAATATGTGGCACTTAAGGTTAACTATATGACATTAGAGGTTGAATTGCACAATTATTCTTTTATCTATTCTTAATGATCAATCTTGATGTTCTCTTGTGACTATGATTATAATGGAGCTTGTTTGATAACTCTTGGATATTTCCTCGAATAGAATAAATGATGAAATTTCATTATTGGCCTAAATGCAATTCTTTTATTTGGTTACTTTCATAAAATAAGTGTCTTGTAATAATATAAATAAAGTGAGGGTTTATTGGTTGTTTAGATTCTATTACATATATAAATAATAAAGAAACTATGCCCCATGTTTTCTTTAAATGTCTATTTTCTCTAACCTTTTGGAGGCATCAATGTTCATGGTATTGAAATCATCTTATTATTCATGTTTCCTCATTAATTAAATCTTGGGAAAGTTTATCTCAATCTACAAAATCTAGGATTAAATATTTGTCATAAGGATAGACTTATGCCACTATTAAATCAATCAAGAGTATGTGCACATAATATTAAAGATACCACAACAAGTACCTTATAATGAGATGAATCTACATGCAAGAAAATAAAGAATGTTGGAAATGTTATGGTCTAGGTAGTGTTGTCCCCAATGTTTGCTAGACGGAAATCATGAGACTACCATAAAATTTTCATCCATTTGTAATTCATGTATTATATTTCTACATTTTTTTCAGATATACGAATCATTAAGCATGTTTGCATCATCGATTCATGTATTACGAAAAGATCATAGTTTTTGTATCTTTGTTTTATCAAGTGTTTTTCATTTATATGCTATTTTATGCCAGTCCTTTGCAAAATCAAATTTTTTATCATTCATTGGAAGTGATTTTATTTATAATGTTTCAAATTGGACTTTTAGTCCCAAATTGCACTTGGAGTTCAGGCCTAAAGTCCCAAAATAAACCATGATGGAATTTTTAAAAGAATTTTCGTAGTTGGGACTAAAAGTCATGGCCACACATCAAAGCGCATTTAATGCTTATAAGATCAACTCCTGATTGATTTGTATCCCCTTCTTTGTCATTTAAACTCGTCTCATGTTTCCATTTAAGCAAATTGTGAACAAATTTCTTGATGCATAGCCTCTGTTCACCTCATTTTTTGTTCTTGTTTGGAGTTCAAATGTCATTTTTAGCTGCGTCTATGTTCTCATTCTCATTATCTTTTTAAAGGGTTTGCTCTATGTCATTTTTTAAAAGATCCTACTCTTGTGCATGCACTTTTACTTTCTATTTATGCATGAAGTCCTCTCACGGATAGGACAAATTTTTTTATTTAATTTAAGTTTTGTATCATTTCTCGTAAACTTTCCTTTATTAATTTCATTTTAATTTGTTAGGGTTTATTTTTATACTTCATGATTTTTTTGAATCCTTATTCAATATAGGTCATTTTTAACTCTAAACTCTATTTTAGTTTCTAAGTTTTTTTTTGATGTAATCAATTCCAAATTTACCTTTGTTCAATTATAATCTACATCGTAAAGTCATTCACTCTTTTTGTGAACGGTTATCATATGATAATCCATGTCTTAATATTGTGATCTTTGTAGACATTCTTCACTCTTTGTAAATGAATTTATGATCATCATTGACCATGGAGATTGCGAGTGTAACTATGCATGTCTACTCGACACATTCGTGGTTATTTGTAAACAAATTTATATTCAAACTTTCATAATTGTGATCAGGATTATAAAACCTGATCACAATCATTAGTAATGTGTATTTTATGAAAAATGTAATGTAAAATTCTAATTTCATTTTTTAGTCCTCACTCATTTGTATCTCAAATATCATGTAATCAGAGGTTTTAACTATGATTACACTTATAACAATTGTTTCTTATACATGATTAAGGTTTTGTTTTTCTTCATTTTCATGCAAACAATTAATCATTATGTAGAATTAGGGATAAAAACACTAACTGCACTTACATATGTGATATTTCAAAAAGGGCTTTTAGTGCATGTGTCATTGTAAATTATAATCACCTAATTAGTGTACAATTTTATGACTATTGAGCACCCACCTTAGTACCTTTTTAATAACATGACTTCATATGGTGCTTAATGAGCACTTAAACTCAAATATAATTCCTTCATTATTTTAATCTTGTTTAAAATCAAGGCTAGCCCTTATTTCTAATTGTGCTCTTGTATTTTTCCTCCAATCCAATAATTCATTTGATCACCTAGGCCCTATGTTACCATTTATGACCTTTGCGTTCTATCCTAACCTTGAAATTACTTGTTCCCCACAATCTAGCATCTCCCCCATCTCTCAGTCCCCCTATTCAAATATCGACTCATCTTCTAGAGTACATAATTTCTCAAACACTATGTTCCTAGGTATACAATGTTCGATACATTGTGTTCTCCCACTAAGGCATCCAAATTTGAATAAGGGTCGTGTTGTAGTGTTTTGTTGGGAAATTAGATCTCGTGGTCAACTTGGGTTAATTTTAAATCCTTAAATGTGTGAGAGGAATATAAAGGGGGAATGTAGGGAAGCAATAAGAAAGGGAATTTCTTGAGTGGGGGTGGGGGGCAGGGGATGTAGACATGGAATCCCTATCTCTCCTAATTTTGGTAAGAAACATAATAAAAAATTACCATTCTCAAACATTCATGTTCAAGAAAGAAAGGCAAGCATACACGCATTCAAGATGTATACTTCTTCTTCAAGCATTCAAGGTGTTATTCTCTATGGATCAATATTGTTTCCCTCATTGAAGGCCAAGAAAAGAGTTTCCTATCAAGGAGGGAGCTACATACAACTACATTCATCCAATTCTTCTCTTTTCTTCTTGAACAAGCATTATGGTGAATTACAAGATCCATCACATAAGGTTTTTTATTTCATGATTTTTTTTTCAGTTTTTGTGTTGATTCAAAGCTATTTTATCAACATATTTGATCACATTTAAAGAAACATTCACATTGTCAAGGTATGAGATACTTAATTTTCAGGTATAACCTCTTGTATATGTAAAAATACTTTAATTTTATTTATTTCATTTTCAAGGTTGATTCCAAACAAGGGTTTAACTAAGGCAAACCATTTTATCCAATCCTCTTCCCCATTTTTTTTGTTGTATGAACAGGTGGTGTAGCTATTGGAACTATTATGGAAATTTTTGGATTTGAAATAGTGATTGTGAAATTTTCTATGAAAATTTGTAGGGAACACACCTCCTCTAATGCTCTATACCCATGTACAAAACATACAAAAAATTATGTATCTTACAAGATCATCCCAAATTTGGAATAAAGGTTAGTACCAATCTCTGGTTTCTATTTCAAGTCACTTCAAGTTGCTTATTATTTTTGTTATTCTAGCTCTCCCAAAATTAGTTACATTTCCTTATTTTTCTTCTATTTTATATTATCATATTAAATTTCCCCAAATCTAACCATTCTAATATCATTATCAATGAAGGACCATTGATCGATTCATCACTTAAGTCTTACTTGAACTTTTTGAGTCATCTTCCTTTTGATTGTGCATTAGGAAATTGGATCTACCCTTTGCTTCCTTTTTCTTATGTACAATGCAATTTGTGGTTTTTAGCTTCGATTGCACTCAAAGCATAAACACAGAAGTGTGATATTAATTGTTGAGTTATAAATAGTAGATAAACTAATAAACATATCTAAAATAACAATAAAAAATAAAGAAAAAACATATAAATACAAAAATTATTGTGGTTTACATAAACTGACTACATCCACTCTCAAAGTAGGGAAAACTCTTTATTAATGTTCTACCAATACTACACCATAAAAGGTTTGTACACATTCATTTATACCAACATATGCAGCTATGAAATGAGAAGACTGAAGAAGACAAAAGATCATGTGATTGATAGAATTCACATTCCTAACATTATCTTAGCATAGAAATTTCATTATATCATATTATTTAACTAGTAGTTACCCTCATTTGTATAGCCATGTTTAGTCTTATCATGGTTTTAGAGGTAACATATTGAATTGGAAGCACATTGATCCCCTCATTCTTTATTCTACTAAAACATATTATAATTATTATTAATCTATTATAGCATTTAAGGATGTTGTATTCCCTCCCCTTATTAGTCCCCACCATTAAGGTAGGTGAATAATGTTTTTGATAGCTTTGTAAACATTAGTTTGCTCATAGGAAACTGTACGCCATCCAAAAATCTTTAAAAAAACAATAGTCTACAAAATTTTCAGAATTAAATTGCCATCAAAATTATAAGATTATTTTTTCCTATTTACTACTACCATTCTTCCCAGTAGTATTTTTTTTTCCCATCAAAATATTAGAAAAATTTAGGGCATTCTTCCCAAACCCTATTTCCTTCCACGTGTTGCATGCATTTCGTGAATAAAGGGTATTGTTTCTCGCAAATAGGTGTCTGAAAATGGACTTGACTGCTATTATTCTATGTGAGGTTAAAAAGTAACCTGGCAACTTTCTTCCTCACTGCTCTATTTCTTCTTCCAACTTTTACCTTGGTTTGTACATGTAGACACCCTAAAATGGATAGACTTGCGACTTTACATTAAAAAACTAATTTTTATCTATTAATTAATAGTTTTTTAAGCATTAATTAATCATCTATTTCTTTAAAATCCATTTCCCAAATAATTTAATCATAACCCTAAAATTAATTTTAATTAATTAATACATTGTACATCTCCCACACCTGCGAGAAGGGAATGCCCTAGCAGACTACTTTGAAAATTTGGGCTATGATGGGTTGAATCATGACACAATAATACCACGAGAGTTCATAAATAAGGATTGTGAGTTAAAATGATTGATTTCAATTGACAAGCAGTTTAACAACGGATAAGAATGTTTTCAATTTGAGGATGGTTCTGGGGTGATGAAGCATGCGGGGCATGTGTGTGACAAGATTCATAGAATTAATGACAAGGTAGTGAAACCCATTGCACCTCAATGTGTAATAAGATCATGATGACTATTACTAATGTTGATCTTAGATGGGTACAACATATCCAACCTCAAAGGGTAATTCTCAACTTGCATCATGAATGGACAGTGGACAACTTGCAGCTGCATACGGGAAGCAAGTTAATGCATACTTTCTAAACAAGCCTAACCCACATGGAATGCAAGTAATTCAAATTCACATGGACATAATGCTTCCCGTGTGATCATTTGATACACAGAGTCTTCAGAATGATGGCTGGCAGTGTGCTGAAGATTTGGCATCTTGGAAATTAAACGTTCAAGTGTGCAAAGGATTTAAATCAACGATCGGACAAGACTTTGCTTTATGCTGGAGATTGTATGGGATTTTCATAATGTCTTATCATCACTATTACATAAATTGGGTAGGTTATAATCTGCAATAGTTAAACTAGAAGCTCAATTTCTGGGTTGTGTCTGATGGCATTTGCTGCAAATTTATGCCCAAGGTGTGATTCTTGTGGCCTTCTACACGAAGAATCGCTACCCCATAACTACCAAATCTTCCTTTAGCCTGGTGAAATAGAGGTACAACTTCCTACTAGGGTTGACAATTTTCAACTGGATTCTATGTTTATTTGCCATGCTCCGACGATTCACAGAGGCATTCAAAGGGTTATTGGTGAGCATGTTTTAATACCTCAATCTAAGCAAGTTTTGTTTCCTTCACAAGTTGTGTCAATTTTTTTGTCCAACTCGATGGATTTGCTTCAATCCATGGATTTATTGGTACTTATTTCCAATAAAGTGATTCATCCATAGATTAAATTATGGACAATAGGTTAATGACTACAATACACAAATATATATTTGGTTGCGCTGTGCCTTGGTGGGTGGCTTGTTATTTCGACAACAGTTGATGGCTAAGCATGAATGCGTGTTGGTGTATGACAATATCAAACGGGCCTTGGAGAAATAGAGATTTTGCTTTGTCAAAAACACTTTGCAGAATGTGGAGAAGGCTTTGGGCAAGGAGCTCAAAACAAACATCAAGCGCATTGTATATGTCTTGTTGGACATTTTGGGATCCCCTAATGTTTCACTATGGACTCTCCTTCTGGCATTGAATCCTACAAGCATAACAGAGGCTACATTACTCCCCACCATTGTGCCAGACTTAAACTTGTCACTCTTAGTGGGAAAATCCCCAAATGAAGGCTCTATTTTATATGGGGTTTTGTGTGAAAAGACTTCAGATGACAATGATGGCTGGGTAACAAAAATTCCCATTACTCCTCCAACTAGTTGGGAAAATGGTTGGCATACTAGTCGTGGGAATAGTGTTAATCTGCATGATGAAACAAAGGACATGGAATTATAAAAGGATTGTTATTTAGGTCTGTCTTTTTGGTCCTTCTTTTTTGGGTGTTTTTCTCGAATAAATTTGGTTAAAATTTGCAGATTACAGAGTCCCTTTTGTGTAAATTTCATCTACTCTCGAAACATAGATGTTAAATGTATATCAATGCTTAGCACAACTCTATTTTGTAATCAGCTAGATTCATATGGGTTTCAACATTATGCATCACCATATGTATTGGACTAGGATTCTGGGTTTTCTTTACTGATTTTTTCCAAGATGAGTCCTTGAATTAGTTAAATATTAATAAATATATATAGTGGCTAGCCCACTTTTGTTTAAAAAAATAAAAATAAAAATTATTTAACTAATTAACCTTAATTAATTAGTTAAATTCAATTTCCTGAAATTTAAATTTAACTATTTAAACTTATTAATTTATTCTTATAATTAAATTAATTTAATTTCAATCATTAATTTTATTCTAAATCCAAAAAGAATTCAATTATCTCATGTTTGAATACTCTAATTCCAAAAATCAATTAAAAATTCAACTAAATTCTCTCTCCAGTTCCAAAAAGAGAACTCCTCATCAGATCTTTGGGATTGAATTATTTCCTCCACCTTTTCTTCAGTTCAATAAGGTTACTCACAATCAACATTTTAGTTAACTAAACTTCCCCTCTTCTCTCCTAGTTGAAGAGGTGGAGTTTACTGTTGGCACCTACAGTTCCATTTAATCTCAACCCTTCATTCCCCATTTTATGGGATCCATCTCATCCTTCTATTTCAATTCCCTATTCTATATAATAAAACCCTCTCAACCATTTGAGAGGATCTAGGATTTCAATCTTTGTGCGCCATTACTCTGTCAGATTGGTACTAAGCATCAAGCATTCTTGTGATCACATATTCAATGTCATTTTATCGACACTCCCATGTCATAAAAGTTGCCATAAAAAATAATGAGAGCCACACACACAACATCTCAGAAGAAGTAGAGAGAAGCAATAGAAGCTTCAAGCACTTTTTTTTGCATTCATTTGTTTTCCATTCAATTGCTTTGATAGAAGTAACCCAAAGGTGTGCTTCACAATACCCTAGACATGACCTTGCTTGTCCTAGTCCACTTAGGATCCTAATATTCACTATGGGACCACCCAATTCTATAGAAAATGTGTCCAAGACTTCTCCTAACTCTTCTCTAAGAACCACAACAATTGTGTTTCACTTTGGAAGATAACTATCTCAGTTTTATCTCAATGCTTTCATTGGCTTTGAAGAATCCCAATGCTAAACTCTTCATACAAACTCTTCCCATGCTACAAGGGCCTTGTACAAACTTATAATGTTCATTCTACATCCATTCAATTCAAATCCCATAATTATTCAAACCCAACTTGGTCAAGTTCAAGAATTGCACCCAAATTGGTCCTATTAGGCCTATTAGTCCTACTAGCCCTATCCAGAGGGTTTTTCTGGATTAACTCTAAAAAATTCCACACAACCCCCCCAAAAAATTTAGGATTAAAATACCCTTTTAGGAGACCTCAAATATTTCTAAGGTCTAGGGTTCCCAAACCATCAGTACACCTCTATCCTGAAATGTGGGGCTTTAGGCCTATTTTGGCTCCTCACTGGCTCTCTACTGATTTCTATGAAAACCTCAATCCAAATGGATTGGTTGGGATTTGAACTCAAAAATAGGGACCTATGAGACCATAATAACACTAAGAACATACTTGGTTCATTTCTCCCACACACACCCTTGTCTCTGCATATAGGTTTTCACCTGTCATTCACCTAGCTGGGTTGTCCAAACTTGCCTAGGGCATGACTTTATAAATAGAAAAAAGTTTCTCCTAACCTCCCACCTACATATATACATTGTACAGAGGCTCACCTAAGACATTCATTCAACCTTTTTTGATTCCCATGGTTGAATTTTATGGGGGAGCCATAAAACCAAAATTGCCCTAATTTACACCAACAGACTACCTAGTTAGCAAATAATTTCCTACCCTTATCAAATCAACTCAAAAATATTAACACTCTGAATGAAAAAGTATTAGATCTATCCCTAAAATATGAATCCATAGTTAGATTATAAATTTTTATCCATTAAAAAACTCTAAACTTACAAATAAATTGATTGTACTTTATCTTTAGGAACACTTGCTTGATTGCTTTCAAAATCTTGCATACATTCACTCTACTGTGAGAAATGAGCCATAGAGTGTCTTAAGATACCTTATCCACCATTTTAGGCCATGATTATTCATTTTCCACTCTTAGAAAAGATGGGATCTAAGGTTGTCGAGTTGCATGAAACATTTGCAAAATGTTGCAAATGTTGTCATGACAACTTTTTGACATCTTTTGCATTTATGATGCAATCTAGATTCTAGGGCCTCTAACCCATTTATTCAAAGAAATAACATTCTGACACAATCAAGGTCAGAGGATCCAATAAAGGACTGTCTAAACTTGCAGCCAATCACCAACAATGCAGAATAACACAACAACAAGATGTTTCAAAACATATTTTCCATTAACATGCCCAGCTGTAAGGCCTTCCAGGTTAGGGCCAGTTACAATCAAAAGTAATTCTACGAGATCAACAAGATCCAATCCAAATCCAGCTAGTTTAGTTCTTAGACAAATCAATATCTGATGAAAACCCTAAGGTAGATCTGAAATTGAGCTCGCAAGCCTCCAAGTAATCTCCTTGTCTCCAAGCATGCAACCACTAGCTCTGCTATTACAACTATCAGACATCAATCTGATCTACAAGATCTTGTAGGATCCAATTGTTATCCTTCTATCTACCCTCTCACTATCCTAAACATCTACCCAAACACTCCTTAAATACTAATCTAAACAAGCAAGCCACAGGTCAGCCTTGCAAACAATAATTAACTCCTACTAACAAATATTAAATACCATGTCGGCCTCACACATAAATTAAATACATCGTTACACAAATAATAAATGCACCAAGGTCAGCCCAAAATTTCCAACCACAAAGAACAACTCAGCAAACCAAACTACCGAGCACTAGAGAAATACCGAGCAATAGGGACAACTCGGCAAAGAGACAACCGAGCAACAGAGAGCTCCAAAATCAAAACAAAACCAAAATAGAATAGGAATGCCAACTACCCTAGGATGCTCCTACATCAGACACCCCAGGTGAGAAAAGATGTTCTAGCAGCTCAACAAACATCCGTTGGGATTCAGCACAAAGATCCCAAACTGATTCTTTACATACATATCTTTCCACTTTTTAGCTTGCATACTCTTCCACTTAAGATTTCTTTGTCTCTTCAAGTCTTTCCTCAACAAGACACAAGTATGTTCTTCACACTGCTCAACCATACCTTCAAGATCCACCAACTCAACTCAGCTACCAATTCTCAGGCTTCTCCTACCAAGCATTGTATCCAGAAAAGGCATCAGGGAAAACTTTCTATCATCCTTCTCAATAGTGAACACATTTTTGACACAGTCATACATATCTCTATAATCATATTGCCAAGGTCTACCAAGCAATATATAAAAACTACTCATGTTTAAAATATCACACAATACTTGATCCTTATACTAGCCAATCTAAACATTAATAAAGCACTATTCTCTTACTTCTAGAGAATGAACATCTTGCAACCATCCAATCCTATAAGGATAAGGATGCTTCATCCTCTTCAAACCAAGTGTCTAAACCATGTCCTCAGCTAAAAGATTATCAGTACTACCACTATCCACAATAACATCACAAAGTTTACCTCCTGACTTGCACCGAGTCCTGAACAAGTTACTCCTTTGACAAGGTTCCACCTTAGTACCAAGTAATGTTCTACGAACTAGCAAGTTTTTAGATTCAGGTTCATTCTGAATGTTCTCATTCACCACAATAGTTCATTGATCAACCTTCTTCTGTGTACACTCAAAAGAACGTTGTCCTTCCTCTCCACAATTATAAAAAGTTCCCTTAAAGATAACTCTACCTCCCTTCTTCTTTGGCTCCATAGGTCTCTATTCATCTTCTACATTAGTCAGTTTATCCTTCACCGAGTGGCCAATCTTTTCCTCCCCTCAGGAGTTACCATGTTGTCTCCTTTTCAACTTATCTTCTGCCTTCAAAGCATAATGATAAGCATCTTCAACAGAATCAATCTTCAACATACCAAACTCATCTTGAATATTGAATCTCAAATCATTCACATACTGAGCTACCTTTTCCTTACCAAGCTCTTGGTGTCTAGACCAAATAGTAAGTTTGTAGAAACCCTCAGTATAGTCATCAATGGTCAAATCTTTTTGTTTCAGATTCTGTAACTTCTTAAACAAGTCAAGCTCATAATTAGTAGGTATGAAATTAGCTTTCAATTTAGTCACCATCAACCTCCATTGATTGATCTTCATTTTGCCTTCATCTTCTCTATCTCTCTACAATTCTTTCCACCAAAGAGCTACATGTCCTTTCAACTTTGTTTGTGCCAACCTCACTCTAAGTGGATCTACAATGTCTTCTAGCTCAAAGTAGCCTTCTAATTCACCAATCCAATCAATTAGATCCTCTAGTCTCAATGTACCTGAGAAATTGGACACTTCCATTCTATACTTTGTACTTAACCGAGCGCCAGATCTCGGTGACCAAGCATATATGTCTTCTCCAAATCTTCCCAACCGATCGGCTCTGTCATCTCCACTAGATCTAGCAGCTTCAAAATCTTTAGCATCTTCCTCATAACCATCATCAATTCTAGGACCTCTCTATAATCCAATACTTCTAATACCTTCTATGATTTCATTATTCATTGCCACCATCTCAGATCTGAATGTTTCTATTATCCTTGCTTCCACTTCCTCAGAAAGATCTACAATTTCTCTAGGGTCCAATATTCTTGGAAGCATCCTTAAATATATGCAAAACCCTCTGCAACAAACCCTCACCAACCACCTTTTGACAATCTCCAAGTTGTATACAAGTCAGATCGCAATCTACACCTTGCACAAACAACTAGGGAAAGATCTCACAAGTTTAGTGCTATAGATCTGCAGCCAAGATCACATGATCTCTTCACCAACAAGATCAATTTTGTAGAATCAGTCCTTGCAAGATCAATCTTTGCTCCACAAGACCAACTCAGCTTCCACAAGATCAAACTCTACTCTGATACCACTTGATGCAGTCAAGGTCAGAGGATCCAATAAAGGACTGTCCAAACTTGCAGCCAATCACCAACAATGCGAAACAACACAAAAACAAGATGTTTCAAAACATATTTTCCATTAACATGCCTAGCTGTAAGGCCTTCCAAGTTAGGGCCAATTATAATCAAAATTAATTCTGCAAGATCAACAAGATCCAATCCAAATCCATCTAGTTCAGTTCTGAGACAAATTAGCAACTGATGAAAACCCTAAGGCAGATCTAAAATTGAGCTTGCAAGCCTCCAAGCAATCTCCTTGTCTTTAAGCATGCAACCACTAGCTCTGCTATTACAACTATCAAAAATCAATCTGATCTACAAGATCTCGTAGGATCCAATTGTTATCTTTCTATTTTCCCTCTCACTATCCTAAACATCTACCCAAACACTCCTTAAAAACTTATCTAAACAAGCAAGCCATAGGTCGGCCTTGCAAACAATAATTAACTCCTACTAACAAATATTAAATGCCATGTCGGCCTCACACACAAATTAAATACACCCTTGCATAAATAATAAATGCACCAAGGTCAGCCCAAAATTTCCAACCACAAAGAACAACTCGGCAAACCAAACTATTGAGCACCATATAAATACAGAGCAACTTGACAAAGAGATAGTTGAGTAATAGGGACAACTCAATTAGAGACAGCCGAGCAACAGGGACAACTCGACAAAGAGATAGCCGAGCAATAGAAAACTCTAGAACCAAAATAGAACAAGATTGCCAACTACCCTAAATGCTCTTGCATCACATTCTTAATGACTCATGAAGCATCTTTTCCATCCAACATGGGTCTTAGACACATTAAGACATCATTTCCCAACCTTAGACCAACCTAAGGACTAAACAACCAAAACAACTAACAAAGACTAAAAGTGAACTTAGTACTAACACTAATTCACCTAGTCACACACACAAACATGACCTTCTAAGGCCTTAAGAAAAAAAAAATACTGACTTGGCTAAGGTCATCTACAAGCCAAAATACTAGGTCTTTGAGGATTGGCTAGGCACTCCTGCACCATCCTCCCCTAAATAAAAGACTTCAATCCACCCTTGGATTGATTAAGTTGAGGTCAATGCCCAAATTCTTAAACTTAGTTTCCTTGATTCATACAACATCTACATCAATTTGTCCTTGCTACTTTACCAAATGTTCTGTATACCCCTTCTTTATGGTCTTCTTGTAGACTCTAGAATCCAGAATTGTCTCTTCTTATTTGATTGGTGCAGATGGAAAATGTAGTTCTTCAACCTCCTGTATTACTTCATTCAAACTCTGATCAAAATTAGGGATTGGGCCTTTTTATAGAACTAAGTCTACAACATTGAACACTGGAGATAAACCCATATCCTCTGGAAGTTCTACCTTGTAGGCATTGGCTCCATACTTAGCTAGTATGACACATGGGCCAATTCTTCTAATCTGAATTTTATGTGGTGTTCCTCTCTAAAGTCTTTCCTTTTTCAAGTGAGCCATTACTTGATCTCCAACCTTGAATTGGACATCTCTTCTTCTTTCATCTATTCTAGTCTTGATCTTCATTGTATTCTCAATGAGTGTCTTCCTGACCATCTCATGAACTTCTTGCATTGAATGGGAAAAAACATCAGCATAACCACTCCCTTTGGATCCATCATTTAGTTCTCTGAGCTCATAAATGCCTCTTGGATGAAGGCCATAAACTATCTCAAAAGGACTTTTGCCTATAGTCCTATTCACTGTGTCATTATAAGCATACTCCCTTGTCCAATGAGTTGGTCCCAAACCTGACCATACTCTTTTGTTAAACACCTTAGGATATTTCCAAGACTCCTATTGATTACCTCTATTTGGCCATCAGACTGAGGATGGTAGTTAGATCCAAATGAAAAAATAGTTCCAAGCTTTGTCCACAGAGTCTTCCAAAAATGGCTCATGAACTTGGTGTCTCTGGAAAACACTATACTCAATGGTAAGCCATGAATTCTAACAACTCCTCAAAGAATAGGGAAGCTATCTGACTATCATCATTTGTTTTCTTACAAGGTACAAAGTGTGCCATTTTACTAAATCTATCCACAATTACATAGACACTGTCCATCCCCTATATTTTCTTGGGTAAACCAACTACAAAATCCATGGTTAGACATTCCTATGGTCTGGTTGGAATGGGAAAAGGTTGATATAGGCCTGCATTAGTAGACATTCCTTTGGCCTTTTGACAAATAACACAACCTTCTACATGTCTCTTCACATCTAAATTCATCTTGGGCCAGAAATAGAATCTTTAAACTCACTCCTGAGTTTTGTTAACCCCAAAATGGCCACTAAGTGCACCATTGTGTTTTTCTTGTATAATATTCTCTCTAATAGACCCCCTAGGGACACATAACTGACTCCCTTTAAACAATAGACCAGACTACAAGGTGTACTCAGAGTATTGACTATGAAAGTGTTTTTTGTACTATTTACATACCTTGTAAATGTCTGCAAAGTCCTCATCTTCACCATATAGGTCCTTGAAGTTGTCAATTCCCATACTCTACAGTTGAATCTCTTGAATGGTCAATGCTCTTCTGCTAAAAGCATCTGCAACTTTATTGTGCAACCCTTTCTTGTGCTTGATGTTGAAAGTATAGGGTTGTATGTATTCAACCCAATTCATATGCTTGTGACTCAACTTGTCTTCTAAGTTTAAGAAACTCAATGCTTGATTGTCTGAATAGACAAGAAAATCCTTTGGTAGCAGATAATGCCTCCATTTTATCAGTGATTGGACCAGTGCATATAGCTCTAGGTCATAAGAAGAATACTTCCTCTTAGCTTCACTTAGTTTCTCAAAGTGAAAAGGCACTAGTCTTCCCTCTTTTCTTAGGACAACATCAATGGCTACATTACTTGCATCACATTCCATAGTAAATAGATTTTCAAAGCTAGGCAAAACCAAGATTGGTTGGGTTGCAATCTTCTTCTTGAGTAACTCAAAACCATTGTTAGCTTATTCATTTCACATAAAATTAGTCTTCATGCCTCCCTTAATAGTATCTAAAATAGGAGCACAAATTGCACTAAACTGCTTAATAAACTTCCTATAATATTGTGCAAGACCATGAAAAATTCTTACCTTAGTGCTTGTTCTTAGATCAGGCCAGTTGATAATGCCCTCAAATTTTCTAGGATCCATCTTTAAGCTACCTTGAGATAGCACAAAGCCTAGGTAAACTAACTCTTGTTTTATGAACTCACACTTCTCCAAGTTTATCATAAGCTTCTCCTCATGCATCCTTTTGCAAACCATTTCTAGGTGCTTGAGGTGTTCTTCTCTTGTCTAACTATAGATGAGTATATCATCCAAGTAGACTACCACAAACTTTCCAATGTAGTCTTTTAGGACTTCATTCATCAACCTCATGAAAGTTGATGGGGAATTTGATAGGCCAAATGGCATGACAAGACATTCATATAGTCCTTTTGTGGTCTTGAAGGTTGTTTTCCACTCATCACCTTCCTTTACTCTAATTTGATGATAGCCACTCTTTAGGTGTATCTTAGTGAAATATATTGCTCCTTCTAGACAGTCCATTAGGTCTTCTATGCTAGGGATTGGGAGCCTATACCTTATTGTAATCCTATTGATTTCTCTAGATTCTATACATAACCTTCAAGTTCCTCCCTTTTTAGCTGCTAGGATAGTGGGAATGACACATGGGCTAATGCTCTTCCTAATTAGGCCTTGTTCTAACATCTCTTGAATCTATCTAGAAATTTCCTCATTCTGTTGAGGAGCCATCTTATAGGCTTCCTTTTTTGGTAAGGTAGCTCTAGGGATTAGGTCTATTTGGTTGCTTACTGACCTCTTAGGTGGTAGGGATGAGGGTTGACCATCATTGACCATTCCTTCATACTTTTGAAGTAGCTCATGTACTTCTTTTGGAAACTT
Organism: Chamaecyparis obtusa; assembly: GCA_027943335.1. Lineage (NCBI taxonomy): Eukaryota > Viridiplantae > Streptophyta > Pinopsida > Cupressales > Cupressaceae > Chamaecyparis > Chamaecyparis obtusa. Next base: position 96,918 of record BSBK01012334.1, read on the forward strand.
AGTCTTCTTCACTGTTATGTCTACATTTTATTCTTTTGGTCTTAGCAACAGTGAAAAACCAAGTCCCTCTCCTTCATCTAGAGTCTCTATGAACTCTTTTTCACTTACCATGAGGACATCAGGACCAGTAGACTTCAACTCTGCATCCTCCAACAATGACTGAATCTTGTATGTCACATTTTCCTTCTTGAATGAATAGGAGTTCTTTGCTCCATCATGCATGGGCTTTCTGTCACATTGCCATGGTCTACCTAGGAGAAAGTGGCATGTATCCATAGGTAACACATCACATAGAACCTTATCCTTATATGTCCCAATTGAAAACTCAACCCAAGCCTACTCATTAACTAGGACATGCTATCCTTTGTTGAGCCAGGTGACCTTGTAAGGATTGGTGTGGGGTATCCTTGTCATTTTCAACTTCTTGATTGCCTCCTTTGACACAATATTTTCCATGGAGCTTGAGTCTATGATGAATCTACACACCTTTCCCATCATTTTACATTTCACTCTAAACAGTGACCTCCTCTAGCTTGGTTATTCTTTTACTGGCTCTTTAATTAGAGTCCTTCTCATCATTAGGTTCTCACCTTCTTCTGATTCCAATGGAACCTCAAGGTGTTTGTTTCCTTTACTAGCTTCTTCTTGAACATAGTTCACTCTCTTGTCATTGCATTGGGAAGTTGAACTCTTCTTTGGAAATCTATACGCATGATGACCCATCTGATTGCAATGATAACATTTCATGTTTGCAAAGTAGTTTACTCTTCCTTGTTTACTCTTTCTTCCTCTTCCACTAGAGTTCCTTCCTCTATTTGAACCTCCTCTACTAGAGTTTCCTTCTTGTTTCTCTCTGAGCTTAGTTTCTCCTTGGTTCTTTGGTTCATAATTTCTTCCACCATATCCACTCCTTTGTCTTCTACTATCTCTTCCTCTACCTCTTCCTCTTGAGGTACTTGAATCTTGTTTCTTCCTCAACTTGTCTTCAATTTTGACTACAATTTGGTGGCACTTCTAAACTGTGTCTAGAGTCAAAAGAATCATCTCATCTTGAATGGTCCATTTAAGTCCATTAAGATATCTAGAAACCTTAACTTTTTCACCCTCTACTACTCTTGACCTCATACATAACCTCTGAAATTCCTTAGTGTATGATTTCACATCTAAGTCCTTCTTTCTTAATACTTGTCTTCTCTTATGTAATTGGATTTCAAAATTCTCAGGGATATAGGCTTCCATGACTTTTGCAACCATGTCTATCCTATTAGGATTAACAAGGCAGAAATAACAATTACATGCAATAATAACCAATATCAGAAAATAATAAGCCAAATAGAAGAGAACACAAGACACAAAGATTTAACATGGTTCACTCAATCCCTGGGCTATGTCCACCAACAATGAGTCCAATATTATTACTATCCAGTGATTACAACCTTATTACAATTCGTAATCCCTTATAGCTCAATACTACCGTAACAAGGCAGAAATAACAATTACATGCAATAATAACCAATATCAGAAAACAATAAGCCAAATAGAAGAGAACACAAGACACAAAGATTTAATGTGGTTCACCCAATCCCTGGGCTACGTCCACCAATAATGAGTCCAATATTATTACTATCCAGTGATTACAACCTGATTACAATCTGTAATCCCTTATAGCTCAATACTGTCATAAGAATCAGCTCAAAACATACGATCTTCTAAAACCCTAACTCTAAGCCAATTTAATACAATCTTTTTTCCGCTTTAGGGTTACAACATGTCAGCCCCAAAAATAGCCAAAAAAAGATAGGGCAGAAAGGTAATCTACTTTCTTGGATAATACTTTCCTGATTAGTCACCATAATATAACAATCTCCCACTTGGGGAATAATCAGACTCCACATAAACCAATAATTCTCCCACTTGGAGACTGATCCTATAGCTAAACCACTACCCTATGGAGCTCCCACTAGATCCAACCATCTTGGACTCTGTTGTTCTATTAGTCTATTCAATCTAGAAGACCAACTGAAGGTGAATAAGAATTTAGCTTCTCCCTCGTCGCAACCTTTGTAAACATATCTGCTGGATTATCATCTGTATGTATCTTCTCCAGCCTTAACTGTCCATCATCCAAAACTGACCGAATGAAATGGTACCGTAACTATATGTGTTTTGTCTTTGAGTGAAAAGCTGAATTCTTTACAAGATGAATGGCACTCTAGCTATCTATAAACAAATTATTATCCCTCTATGGGTGTCCCAATTCTTCCATGAAGAACTGAAGCCATATCATCTCCTTGGTTGCCTCTGTAGTAGCAACGTACTTTGTCTTTGTAGTGGATAAAGCATTTACCTTTTGCAACCGAGAAATCCAACTTACTGCTATCCCACCAACAGTAAAGACATAACCTGTAGTACTCTGCCTGGTATCAATATCTCCTGCCAAATCTGAGTCAACATATCCATGTAAATCTGTAGTAGAGCCCCCAAAATGTAAACATGTACTGGATGTCCCTCTCAAATATCTGAGAATCCACTTTACTACATTCCAATGCTCATCCCCTGGGTGACTCATATACCTACTAACAACTCCCACTACATGTGCAATATCTGGCCTAGTGCATACCATAGCATACATCAAACTTCCTACAGCTGAAGAATAAGGTACCTTAGACATTTTAGCCTCTTCTTCTAGTGTCCTTGGACACATCTCCTTAGTCAATTTCAAATGAACAGGCAAAGGTGTGCTGACAGCTTTGGCATTCTCGATAGAGAAACGTTGCAACATCTTCTCAATATAATCAGCCTGAGATAATGTCAATTTTTTTGTTTTTCCTATCTCTACAAATTTTCATACCAAGGATTTGTTTTGCTGCCCCCAAATCCTTCATAGAAAATGAATGTGCTAACTGGTTTTTCAACCTTTTAATGTGATCCATGTTAGACCCAGCTACAAGCATATCATCAACATATAAACATAAAATAATGTAGCTGTCATCATCCAACCTCTTAAAATAAAGGCAATGATCTGAACGACACCTAGTGTAGCCATGCTCATGCATAAAACTGTCAAATTTTAGATACCATTGTCGAGGTGCTTGCTTCAGACCATATAAACTTTTCTTCAATTTGCACACTAAATTCTCCTTACCTTTGACCTAAAATCCCTTAGGTTGTGCCATATATATTTCTTCATTTAAATCACCATGAAGAAGAGCTATTCTAACATCAAGCTATTCCAAATGTAAATCTTCAATAGCCACAATAGTTAGAATAGTGCGAATAGAAGTCATTTTAACAACTGGAGAAAATATTTCATCAAAATCAATGCCCTTTTTCTGTGCAAATCCTTTCACAACTAACCTGGCTTTAAATATTTTCTTACCTCCATCCTCTTCTTTCAACCTGTAAACCCATTTATTCTGTAAAGCCCTTTTACCTGCAGGTAACTTACCTAAATCTCAAGTCTGATTTTTCAGCAAAGAGTCCATTTCATCTGTCATTGTAGACTCCCACTGAACCTTGGTATCCACCTGCACAGCTTCATCATAACATTCTAGTTCACCTGCATCTATTAATAAAATAGAGTACAAAGAGGGAGAAAATCTGTCTAGAGGGCTACTTAGCCTTGTTGACTGTCTAACATTCACTGGTGTTTGTGGTATTTTTTGTTGCTGTTGTTGTAGAGCATGAGGAAGGACTGGAGCATCATCTTTTGGAGTATCATCTATTTCTACATAATCTTTTTCTTTCTTCTCATGCTGCTGCAACAGATCTTTGCACAACACTTTCTCATTGAATATGACATCCCTACTTCTTACAATTTTATGATTTTCAAAATCCCAAAGCCTATAACCAAATTCATCAATGCCATACCCAACAAATATACATTTCTTTGATTTAGCTTCCAGCTTGTTTCTATTTTCAGCATCTACATGTGCAAAAGCTTCACAACCAAAAGTCTTGAGAAAAGAATAACTCACTTTCTTACCCGTCCATGCTTCCTCTGGAATACCACAGCCCAAAGGAGTAGAGGGGCCTCTGTTTATCAAATATATGATAGTATTGACAGTCTGTACCCACATGTTTAGGGGCAGCCCAACATGCAACCTCATGCTCCTTGCATGCTCCATTATTGTTCTGTTCATGCGTTTTGCTACTCCATTTTCCTATGGAGTCCTTGGAACTATTTTCTGCCTACGAATACCAGTAGAAGCACAATAATCTTCAAATTCTTTACTGCAATACTCACCACCATTATCAGATCTGAGACATTTTAACCTTTTACCTGTCTCATTCTCAACCAAGCTTTTCCATTTCTTAAAAGTTTGAAATACATCATATTTTTGTCTAAGGAAATAAATCCATACTTTTCTTATAGCATCATCAATGAATGTAACATAATAGAGAGAGCCACCAAGGGAAGATACCTGAGCTGGTCCCCATACATCTATATGCACGAGCTCTAATTTTTCATCTTTCTTTTCCTTCCCACTCTTCACAAAACTAACTCTCTTCTATTTTCCATAGACACAACTTTCACAGAAATTCGTATTAACACATTTTAGACTTGGTAAAACATTCTTTGAATGAAGTAATTTAATACCTTTCTCACTCATGTGCCCAAGCCTATTGTGCCACATTGCTGTATCAGAATCTCCAGCAACTGTATCTTGTTCTTCCTGCTCAACTGTAGCAACTGTTCCTAAACATTGATTTTTCTCTATAACAATTAAAGTAGAAGGAACAATATTACCTATACAAAGATATAAGGTGCCTACTTTCACACCTTTTGCTACTACTACGGAACCTTTTGAAACCTTCCAATTTTTATCATTAAAAGTAACTGTGTGACCCTCATCACCGAGTTGCCCTGCGGAAATTAAATTCCTACTCAACCTTGGAACATGTCTTACCTCTCGTAGTAGCCAATGATTCCCATTCTGCAACTTAATCTTAATTTTTCCTTTTCCAACAATCTGACATGGCTCATTATCCCCCAAGTAAACTAGCCCAAAATCACCTTGGACATAATCAATAAAATAACTCCTATGGGGTGTAGCATAAAAGGAAGCCCCCAAATCTAGAACCCATGAATCATCAGAATTTTTTAAAGAAAGAAGCAAAGCATCCTCTTCGGATTTATTACTCACCACATTTGTCTCCTTGTTTCCATCATGTTTTTCTCCTTGTTCTTTCTTCTAAGACCAACAATCTTTCTTCTTATGTCCTGGTTTTTCACAATGCCAGCATTCATTAGGTCCTCTTGATTGAGACCTCTTTCCCTTTGACTTCCCTTGTGATTTCCCATGATTTCCAGAGTTGTTTCCTCTATCTCTTGTTCTACCTCTACTTTCTGCATTCAAAATGCTACCTGATGTGGATCCACCTGAGCTTTTCCTATGAATTTCCTCACTCAGAATGACACCGACAACATCATCAAATTTTAGGGTATTTGAACCAGAAATAGAATTACTAATAGCCATTACCAAGCCATTCCAGCTTTTAGGCAAAGAACACAGAATCAAAAGAGCCCTAATTTCTTCATCAAAATTTACACTAACAAAAGATAACTGACTGGTAACTGTATTAAACTCATTTAAATGATTAGCAACTGACCCACCTTCTACCATCTTCATATTAAATAAACGCTTCATAAGAAATACCTTATTTGAAGCAGAAGGCTTTTCATACAACTTTGCTAGGGTTTCCATCAACTCTTCAGTTGTCTTCACTTTCATAATATTAAATGCCATTGATTGTGCCAGGCATAAATGAATACTACCAAGCACCTTTCTATCCAAAATTTCCCAATCTTCCTAAGACATGGTTGGATCTTTCTTTCTTACTCCTCCCAATGGCCGCCATAAATCCTTCTGATAGAGATAGTCCTCCATCTGTATTTTCCATAACTGAAAGTTCTTCCCATTAAACTTCTCAACCTTCAGCTTACCCTCGTCTGCCATTGCTCCCACTCAACTGTGAGACTCCCACTAAATCGTGAGTTCCTGTAGAAGGATAACTGAAATAACCTCGCTCTGATACCACTTGTTAGGATTAACAAGGCAGAAATAACAATTACATGCAATAATAACCAATATCAGAAAACAATAAGCCAAATAGAAGAGAACATAAGACACATAGATTTAATGTGGTTCACCCAATCCTTGGGCTACGTCCACCAACAATGAGTCCAATATTATTACTATTCAGTGATTACAACCTGATTACAATCCGTAATCCCTTATAGCTCAATACTGCCGTAAGAATCAGCTCAAAACATACGATCTTCTAAAACCCTAACTCTAAGCCAATTTAATACAATCTTTTTTCCACTTTAGGGTTACAACATGTCGGCCCCAAAAATAGCCAAAAAAAGGCTCCAAAAATTTTTTCTCAGGGGCTTTACCCCCAAACCCCCAGAACTCGGGGGCTGCTACCCCCAAACCCCCGCTCAGGGCCCAGCCTGGCCCCAAACCCCGGTGAGGATGGGGTAGAAAGGTAATCTACTTTCTTGGATAATACTTTCCTGATTAGTCACCATAATATAACATATCCATGTAGCAACAGGCCTTTTGGCTTCCTTCTCTCATTCTTCTTGGATAAATTTCCACCATGTAAGTGCAGACCCTCTTAGTCTACTCTTAGCAACTTTAACTTTTTGTGCCTCTATGACACTATCACACTCTAAATGGTTTTCTAGTCCCTCTATCCAGTCAAGGACTACCTCTGGCTCCATCTTTCCAGTGAAGATTGAAAATCCTTCAAGTACCTTGCCACTCATAGCCTTTAAGGCTTTCACGAATGACTTCTCATTTAGGATATGGTCAGCTTCAAGTACTTCATCCTCAATGGAAATCTCTTTGCATTTCCCTTCAACCTTATCCTTCATTTCTTCAGTCTTCTCATCTACTTCATCAACTTTTTTCTCAAGTTGAGCTAGTCTATCTCTAAGCAATCTATTCTCTTCCTCTTTCTCATCTACCTTCTTCAATAACTCTGCATTTAGCACCATTATTGACTCTCTGATTGAATCTTCTGGCTGGAACATTAACCACAAGCCTGAATCAGATTTCCTATGATGCCAATCTGATAGAGGTAACCCCAAGGTGTGCTTCACAATACCCTAGACATGACCTTGCTTGTCCTAGTCCACTTAAATATTCACTATAGGACCACCCTAGTCTATAGGCACTATGTCCAATACTTCTCCTAAATCTTCTCTAAGAGCCACAACAATTGTGTTTTTCCTTCGAGGACAACTATCTTAGTTTTGTCTCAATGCTTTCATTGGCTTTGAAGAATCCCAATGTTAAACTCTTCATACCAAATATTCCCATGCTACAAGGGGCTTGTACACACTTAGAATGTTCATTCTACATCCATTCAATTCAAATCCAATAATTCTTAAAACCCAAGTTAGCTACAAGCCAAAATACTAGGGCTAGGTGCTCCTGCACCATTCTTATACATTTTGTTGTTCGTAGGTGTGTTCTTACTTGTTTTATTGATTTACCCCCATTGCAAAATTGGTGCTACTAACCCTCCTAATTGAGCATACATAACACAACCTATACAATATGGTTTAAAACTCTACCAAGGGGCAACACCTTCTATGGTAGGTTTTTTTTTATTTTACTAATATTGAATAAGTAACATGCAATGGTTTTTGCAAGTTTAAAACTGAGATTATTCCTTCTCTAGAACATTTGAGTTTTTCCCACATATTAAAAATATTGAGGGCCGAGTCTACTATTTTTAATGTATATTAGGGATAATTTAATTCTATAATTAGACAAGAATCCATCTTTTATGGAATTAGGTAGTTATAAGGAAGGTTTGAAATTTTTGTTTGACTTTGTAGTCTATACATTTGCCTACAATAACATTAATAAATTTGATAAAGTATAATTTTCATACATTTATCTTAGAATATCTAGCTTTGTAAGAAGATAAGCACACAATTTTCTAATATTTTTTTGGTATTTTTAACAAATTTTCATTGTTCTTGCGAAAATCAGAAAAAAATGAGAATATTTTACTCCATTTCTTGTATTGTTTACTGAATCAAATGTGGTGCAGAAAAAATTCAACTTACAAGTTGTCAGTTATAATTTATTTCAAACCCTAAACTAGATTTAGGGTTTGGATCTGGATGTTAACAAATATTTTTCCAATTTTTCCAATCTTTTGATGCGTCTATTTTTCTATTTTTTATAACTATTAATTTTGGACAGTGATTCATTGGCCACATTTTTGAGAGTTTGAGGAAAGTGTTCAACCTAATCTGATTACAACATTAAAGCTTCAATTTAGGGTTTGTGATTAATAATCAATTCTTTATCTTTACATCTAAGGAAAAAATCTATGATTTTTTGGTTTAATAGGTTTCATAGTTGCATTAGCACGGTGTCCATGGGATTTTTTTCTTATGGATCTCTTTGGTTCTTGGAGTTTTTATTGTGATGGGAAAGGATGGACAAGGCTTTAAATTTAAATAAGCTACGTGGTGCTAATCTAGATGATCACAAACATTTTTTTCAGGCATACAAGCATTGCAAGACAGTTGTTCTCTTATTTTAGTTGTTTCAAATATTTTATATGAACACTTATTTCTATTGTGAGTCTACAAGTTTCATTTCTAGTTTTTTCTCCTTTGAGCATTGATATTGTTTCTTTAATGTCGGATCACTCTATTATATGTTTTTAAAGGGAAGGATGACACACTTGTGGCTTAACTATGGGGTATTTTAAAATGAGTGACTTTATAGTTCATACTTAATATTCTTTACATGATTGATCTCATGGTTTGATTGACGATTATTGAATATTTTGGCAGGGTCATTGTATGACTCTTTTCAAGAAAAGGGTTGAACATTTTTGTCACCATACATTATCTGCCTTTTTTTAGTTGGATTTAATGCATCGACATTTGATTCTACATACACCATCTCACATGTCTATTAAAAATTGGCAACTCAAATCCATGGAGACAGACAAGGTAAATTACTAAAAACTCATTGGTGACAAGGTTTGAAGCCACATTTTCAATTAGCTATGTTACTAATCTACATGGTGTCCAAATAAAATATATGGCTCCAAGTTCATGTTTCCTAGTTTTTCACAATGGTTAGTGGGGATTGTAACCTAGTTTTTAGTGGTGACATTTGTTGTTGTGCCACTTTGTATGACTTGGCCCACCTTTTGCTAAAAAAATTTATAGTTTCATCAACTATGATTTTTCAATGATTATGTTTTATGTATTGGATTTATGATTGAGATGGTTAGAAATGATAATTTTTTTGAGTCTTATATTAAAATGTATAATTCTTATTTTGTTTGAGAAAAGAATCTGTTGGAAATTGTTTACAAAATAGTTTGGCACTATATTAAGGGTATGGCCAAACCATTTTTCCCCTTTGTTTAAAAGCTCAACATCGTGGTTTTTAAAAGTTAAAAATTTGAATACTTTCATGTTGTTTTTAATAGAGAGATTTCATGTTAAACAATTTCTATTCGATAGAAATTTTAATTCTATGCTAGAAAGACAAGGTCTCTCCAAATACATCTAGAGTAGTTTCTTCAACCTTCCCATCTTTTCCTTTACTAATGTCATTTTATAATATGCTACGCACTTTACCAATTTTATTGCCTATACAATCTTTTCACATGAGGGTGCCTCCTAGATGGACTCATTTTGTCATATTATCTTTCTATTCAATTATTTTATAGATGTGGGTGTTGGTTATAAAGATTCATTTTGTGATATCTCCTATTTCAGCTATATAATCTTGTATGCAATGCATTACACAAGTTTTGTTTTTCTCTCATCAAATTTTATTTTTATCATAATTATATGTTCTACTTCAATTTAGTAAATACATACAAAATTTTCTTGACAAGTAGAAAAAAATGATCTTTTCGATGGATGCTCTAATCTAAAAAGATGCATTTTTGAAGCAACAAACATTGTCATTCCAAGTCCCCTACCCATAAATCCAAAAGAAATTTGATTAAACAACATTGTAAATTCTTTTTGATTGATTTTTTGAAGACACTTGCTATTTTTGATAGAAAAAGAAGCAAGAGGGTGTTGGCTCGTGATACTGGGAAGACTAAGAGCACATTAAAGACACAATAACAACAATAGCTTCACAACAGATAATAAGCAGAGTAACAACATCTAATCTACCTCTATCAAAAAAAACTTGTAGACCCACATCAAAAATAGAGATCTAGGGTTATAGTTTAGCCAAAAAGCATTGTGCATAATAACTATAAACTGCCTCACAGGGATAAACCAAAGTCTTAAATCCTTAACCAGATAATAGAAAAACATAAACAAAAAACTGGGACCCATGGGTCTGGAACTAGACAACATCAGCATGGCACCGGATATAGTTAGGTCCTCTCTCCCAACTGCTTAGACATCAAAGTGGCTACCCATTCTTCCTACAAAAATAAGAAGAGGTCCTTTTTGTCCTCATCAGCTTCTAGCTTACCACCAATAATTTTTTCCTACACATTAAACAGGGTCACTACCTACGTGTGCATCAGTTTAAGGGAAAACTTGTTGGAGTCAGAGATGCAAGCCTTGATTTCCTTCATATCTTTCTTGAGACTAAGGATCTCATTATCCATCTCAGTGAATTTCTACTTGAGGGAACCTTTGAAACTGCCATTCTTAGCCACGGGGAGGGAGCTCCATCATGGTAGCATGCTCAGTGCGGGGGGAATTGACCTGCTATGTGTGGGGAGAGGGAAAGGTCAGGGTATTTCTATGAGGGATTTCATTCACCACAGGTGGGGGATTGATGGGGGAACACTAGCAGAACTAGGGGGCTCAAATGCTTGGCCGAGGAGCCCTTATTCAAACCAAAGGAGCCAAAGATATCCATATCCTCTGAAAGAGCCATGTCCTTAGAGGCCATTTCCTTGAGACGTCTTTTACATTTTTCTTTATGAATTTTGTTGGAGTGTCAAGTATTATCTTCCATTTCAACCTCTAACTCAATCTAAATGACTGACTTTTTCATTTTCTTAAGCCTCTTCCTAGCCTCAGGGGAGCTATCATCCACCATCTTATCTTTTTCTTCCAAGGATTCAAAATATGGGAATCCTCTAATTCCTCCAACCTTTTGAAGGGGTTCTTCATACACCTCTTGCATCCCTTGCCATCTTGGGGGAGAAGGTTAGGCTTCTAGTTGGACTATGAGGGGGATTGAGAGGAGTTGTTGGCTCCCAAAGGAAAAATGTTACGGGTGATTTCAGTAATAGTTAGGGGTGGTTGAGGCAGGGGCAAATGGATTTCTAGAATTTGTACAAATAGAGTAAGGGTAAAAGCACAATCGGGTGTCACCCTTTTGGCTAACCTGACTAACTCGGCCGAGTCCTACTTGGCCGAAGAAGGGGAGGTGCCACGGGGCACCGAGTGGCACCTACGTGGCCGCGGAGACTCAGCTGAGTCCTACTCGGCCGAGTAGGACTCGGCCGAGTCTACGAGGGACTACTAATAGCCCGCTCAATGGTTTTAGCCCCTCATTTGAACAGTGAGGGGCTAAGGAAAGCGGCTAAAGAGTGATAGTGCAACTCGGCCGAGTCAGAGGTAGATTTTTTTTTTATTTTTTTTATTTTTTTGTTTGTGTTTTTTAGTTATTTTTTATGTATATATGTTGTTTAAATATTTTTTAATTATTTTTTTAATATTCATATGTAAAAAAAAGTCTTTTCTTAATATGTATTGTATTTACTTTTAAAAATGTACAAAATTAACAAATAAAACTTAAACATAGAAAACATATATAATTTAAGTAAAATGTAAACTGGAACGTTTAAAAACATGAAATAGTCCACCTACCCTTGAGACATTTAATAAGACCATTAAAACCTAATAGGATGGATGTAATTATAAGATCCAATATTTAACTTAATAATATCAAAATTAAAACATAATGGACTATCTACTCTTACTGACCTAATAGGAACACTTTTAAGACTTAACATCCACTAAATATGACCTATTAGGACCCTTAAGACCTAATAGGACCACTTAAGACCTAATAGAACTTAATAGGTCAAAATAGTTCACCCTCACTTGGCTCAATAAGACCTAATTAAAACCTTTAAGACCTAATGTGACCCTTAAGACCCAATAGGACCCAAATGACAAGGACAAGTGCAACCGCTACCTAGGTTAAATGACTAAACAGTGTAGTAAGCAACTTACCTTATGCATTCAATAATCATCATTGTTCGAGTTATATTGTTTTCATGCCATTAGATCAAGTTATATATTAAAACAACTTTTCTTTATAGCATGCACTTTTATTTTATTTCATTGTTGACTCCTGATAAATTAATCCTTAAGTTTTAAGTTGTCATGTTTTTTAATATTGAACAAAGTAGTTTAATAATGACTAGATGCTATATCAATAAATGGAAAGAAACAAAATAGACTAGCATAACCAAAACACATAATAGTCACAAAAATGTTGAAATAAAGTATCATTATCCATTGTAACACTCTTTGATTTAGCCCAAATATTTAGTATATATCTTTGAAATTGCATTACTTTCTTTTTGATATTTTAGAGTTGGACCATGATATTGGCATTCATCTTTATAAGACCTATAGTTGTGAGACAGGAAAGGCAATATGAAGAAAGATGTCATAGTAAATCCTAAGAATTATATAGTTATCTGATAACAATTATTAGATAACATTTGCATACTAATGTGTTTTAACTTATCACACTTTGTAATACAAAATTAATCATTTAATTATTATCAAGCCACAAGAAAACTATACCATCAATATCATATAACTTTCTATAAAGCCAAGGTAGCCAACTAAATTGATTTGAAATAGTATTGTTTGTTTGAACACTTTGCTATCATTGAAATCTTAACACTTTTCTTTTGTATTGATTTATTATTGTTAGTAGATTGAGTAATTAAACATTTTTGTCTAGTGCCAATATTATTTAATCAATTCAATTAGTTCTCTTTAATCTTAGTCATGGTCTAGATTGTCATATTTCCTTATTCTATTTGTCATGGCCCGTGGATGATCAAACTCCCCTATGCATTTTTTTTAGTCTAAATAAGTATAGTGCTGGATATTATCAAAACTATTATTTTCATCCTTTGCTAAGAAAATTCCTATTTATCAAAATGAATAAAGCCCTAACTCTTATTATATCTAGGATACCTTAATTATAAGGTCATCTTTATTTTTAGTTGCCTAAAGTTACCAAACTAAGGTTTTGATACTATCTAAAACTTAGGATAAAGTATTTTCCTATGAAAGTTCCATAACACATTGTGGTAATCATCACACAGTCAAACATTACAGAGTCCCTCTAAGAGAAGGTTAATACCCAATAGGACCCTTAAGACAAGCTCATAAGACCCTTAAGATGAGCTCATTTAAGACCAGGTTAAGAACCATAAGATGATCTCATAAGACCCTTAAGACGAGCTCATAAGACCCATAAGACTCTTAAGACTCTTAAGACTCTTAAGACCCATGAACCCCTTTCCAAATTATTATACATTTTCACCATTGCTTTTAGTATTTAATTTCAATATAATGTTTTTCCCTCTCTAGTTATGGAAATTTGTACAAATTAATTTTTGTCATGTGTGTAAAGTAAATATGTACATGTAAATATGCATTCAAATTAGTAAATATGCGTGCACATGAATTAGTTCTACTACCATGATTGAATACATGTGTAAATGCCTTCAAGTTTAAATTATGTTTTTAAATATTTAAAAATATTACACATGTGCATATGTAAATGCATGAATTTAAATGTTTAATTTAATATAATTTAATTTATATTATGTAAAAATGCATTTGAAAATTAGTTCATGTGTGTTTGTTTGAAGTTTTTAAAATGTTTTCATGTTTACTTGAAGTATTGTACAACACATGTACAAATTGAAAGTTAGATATTTTTAATTTATTTAAATTAATTTGTAGATATATATATATATATATATATATATATATATATATATATATATATATATATATATATATATATATATATATATATATATATATATATATATATATATATTTATCAATTGATTTTCTAATATTTGGATGTATGTATATGTGCACATGTGCCTACTTGCAGCGAGCATTTTTTTATCTATATCTAGATCTAGATATATATTACCTTTGTGTGCATATCACTCATGGCTTCTAGTGGTTCAGATCAGAGTGTCCATGATAGTCATGGATCACGAGCTCCCTCAGACCATAATAGTACCCAGGCCCCACATGCTAGAGATAGTCGTAGAGATGAGACTATCTCTAGGATGCAGGCTGCTCTGACTGCATTAGAGAAAACACTGAAGAATAGTACTACTCTCCCTAATAGGGAGAAATTGACAGCTATACGCACTGAGCTCATGAGTATGATTCAAAAGGCTGAATCATACAATCCATATGACGATGTATCGATTGATGTTTTTTATCATAGCCTATCTAGCACTATCATAGGGACAGTAGGTTGGAGGACAGTTGATTCAGATGTCTCAGTCACTCAGGTGAAGAACATGTTTGGCACCCATTACATCAATAAGAGGGTGGTTCGAGCATATAGGGTCACTTTTTGTACAAATGACATAGTGGCCCCTTTTATATATCCTAGATGGTTAGCAGCACATCATATGTGGCCCCAAAAGGATGAGGTGCCACTATATTTTTGCAAACAATTGTTTGCAGAGTTTCATTTGGGCTATGATGTTGACTACATAGATCTACCTCCACATGCTGGTCAGGGTCGGGGGAGATATCAGGATAAGTGTAGACGACCCGATATACCACAGCCCCCTAGTAAGAGGGCATTGGTGGGTCAAAACCTTTTGGTTCTTCCAAAAGCTTTGGAGGCCTACACTGGAGTTGGGCAAGTTGCAGCTAAGGACACACGTTTAGATATGTATTCTAGCATTGCCACCATTGCGACTCAGGTTGAGCAGTTTTCTTCTGATCGTGTGGGTAGGTATATGCTTCGATCACGGACGAGTACAGGTGTATCACCATCTAGTCCATTTTATGACCCATACATCAGATTTGATCTTCCTACTCCAGATGAGATAGGATGACTACCTGAGGATCGCGTGCGTGAGATTAGTGGTATGTTAGTGAGTGATCTCTTGGCTGCTTACCAGAGGATTTCTACATTGCATGGGATTGAGCCACGTGATTTACCTACTTTCATTGGAGGAGGACAGTGTCGTAGATCCTCCACAGGCAGCAGTCGAGGTCAGAGCTCAGATGCAGAGGCAGGTTCCTCTAGACAGAGTGTGGATGATCTTACACCGCCTCCACAGCATACACAGGCTCCCACATAGCATACACAGGCTCCCACATAGCAGACACAGGCTACGACCTCACGAGTTCATAGTAGATTCTCAGATTTGCTTATGGACGATGCCATTGATCCTGATGCAATGTCCTTGCACTCTTCTGAGTTATCCGACCTTGGACATGCATTACAGCAGGTACAAGAATCTAGATTTAATTTCAATTTATATAGATATACATGTGTACATATAGTTCTATATTTAAATTTAAATGTATTTAAATGTGGTACAGGACATTGCGACAGGTGCTGCATATGGAGATTTAGAGGAGCCTGTTGATCCGATTCATCATGATACAGAGGTACACTTGAAATAAATTAAAAATTAAAATTTTATAAAATTTATTTACATTTCAAGTTCTTATATATATATATATATATATATATATATATATATATATATATATATATATATATATATATATATATATATATATATATATATATATATATATATATATATATATATATATATATATATATATATATATATATATATATATATATATGTAACATTATATTTACATTTACAGACTCAGGTCCAGCAGGATGAGGATCCACACAGACCCGTACATCTAGCACGTGATGGTGATCATCAACGTAGTTGATGTGTTCATTGATACATGTTTGGATTTTGTGATATATATGTATAGACACTTAAACATTGATGTACATGTTTGATTTTTGAGATATATATATATGTGTGTGTGTGTGTACATTTACATTGATATGTAGGTGCATGTTTTGTATATTGATCTATTTGTACATTGACACATGTTTGGATTTTGCACTATATAGACATTTAAACATTGATGTACATGTTTGATTTTTGAGATATATATATATATATATAGATCTATTTGTACATTGATACATGTTTCCAGATTTTGTAATTGAAGCCAAAAATTAATTGATCTTTAAAATTAATATTTAATTTATGTTCAATCTTTCATCAATCTAATTAATCAATCTTACTAAAAAATCTTTTTATATCAATTGTAAGTTTAAATCAATCTTTAAAATCTAACTTTATAATTAATCTTTGATTTCAATGTTCAATCTTTTTAATCAATCTTAGAAATTCAATCTATAGGTAAACCCCTTAAGCCCTATTAAGCATCCTTAAGCCTTATCTAGATCAATTAATTGAAAATTAATTAATCAATCTTACTAAAAAATCTTTAATGAGTTGAAAGTTTAAATCAATCTTTAAAATCTTTAATGAATTGAGAGTTTTTAAATCAATCTTTAAAATCTAACTTTAAAATTAATCTTTAATTTCAATGTTCAATCTTTAATCAACATTAATCTTCTATGCCCTTAAGTACCTCTCATGACCCCTTAAGACCGAAAATGATCTAACATGACCCCTTAACCCCTAGCATAACCCCTTCAGCCCTTAAGTACCTAACATGACCCCTTAAGACCTAAAATGACCTAACATGACCTTAAGACCTAATTTGACCTCACATGACCTAATAAGACCCCTTAAGACCTAACATGACCTAAAAGACCCCTTAAGCCCTTAAGCCCTAACCCCTTAAGCCATGACGCCTTAAGACCTTATAAGACCTAAAATGAGACCTAAAATTATCTAACATGACCCCTTAAGACCTAAAATAAGACCTAACATGACCTAACATGACCCCTTAAAGACCAAACATGACCTAATATGACCTAATAAGACCTAACATGACCTCACATGACCCCTTAAGCCCTTAAGGACCGAACATGACCCTTAAGCCATGACCCCTTAAGCCCTTAACCTCTTAAGCCATGACCCCTCAAGACCTTATAAGACCTAAAAGACCTAATATGACCTAACATGTCCTAACATGACCTAAAAGACCCCTTAAGACGTAATATGACCTCACATAACCTAAAAGACCCCTTAAGACCTAACATGACCTCACATGACCTAATAAGACCCCTTAAGACCTAACATGACCTAAAAGACCCCTTAAGACCTAAAATGATCACTTAAGACCTAATTTTACCTCACATGAGCCCTTAAGGACCAAACATGACCTAATATGACCTAACATGACCTAATAAGACCTAATATGACCTAATATGAGCTAACATGACCTAATAAGTCCTACTATGAACTAATAAGACCTAACATGACCCCTTAAGACCTAAAATGATCTCACATAACCTCACATGACCTCACTATGAACTAATAAGACCTACTATGAACTAATAAGACCTAACATGACCCCTTAAGACCTAAAATGATCTCACATAACCTCACATGACCTTAAATGAACTAATAAGACCTAATATGACCTCACATGACCTCACATGTCCTAACATGACCTCACATGACCCCTTAGGCCCTTAAGAACCGAACATGACCCCTTAAGCCCTTAAAAGCCCTAACCCCTTAAGCCATGACCCCCTAAGCTCTTAAGCCCTAACCCCTTAAGCCATGACCCCTTAATCCATGAGCCCTTAAGCCCTTAACCCATTTGGCCCTTAGGCCATGACCCCTTAAGCCCTTAAGCCATGACCTATCTAATCAATCTAAACAAAAAATAGAAATATAGACCTATCTAATATTTATCTAATCAATCTAATTTGATAAATTGAAATTAAAATTCAAGTAGAAAGTAAATTGAAAGTTCTATCCAATCAATTAAAATTCAATTTACCTATCTAATCAATCTAATCAATAAATAGAAATTTATCTAGACTAGAAAGGTATGCAATTCAAGAAATCAATCTATTCTAATCAATTGAAAAAAGAATCAATCTAATTTGAATTCAAATATAGACCTACATTTAATCAATCTAAAAAAAAAATAGAAATATAGACCTATCTAATATTTATCTAATCAATCTAATGAATAAATTGAAATTAAAATTCAAGTAGAAAGTAAATTGAAAGTTCTAGTTCTAAGAGAGAGAGAGAGAGAGAGGGGGGAAGGGGAAGGGGAAGGGGAAGGGGAAGGGGAAGGGGAGGAGAGAGAGAGAGAGAGAGAGAGAGAGAGAGAGAGAGAGAGAGAGAGAGAGAGAGAGAGATAACTTTCATCAATTAAAATTCAATTAAAATTCAATTCAGGTTTAATCTTGATCCATAAATTCAATTTAATCATAAATTTCAAATCAAATTTAAAGTCTACATAGAAGTTTCAAATAGGATTTAAATTAAGTATGTAAAAATTAAAATCCTTAAACCTAAAGCTCCTGATACATGTAGTCTGGATCCTCTCTATCCTTTATTATCTCCAAAAGTTTTTCATGCTCTTCAATAGGCAACTTCCACTTTTGGTTTTTACTTGACCCTTTTTTTGACACAGTTTCAAACTGCAATTTCGTCGCTATAACCAAGTGACTATAATGTAAAACTCTCTCTCCACGCATGTATTCAACAAATTTAATTCCATTTTTTTCAATCTTATCTTGTTGATAATAGGTGCCTTCAATAACAATTGAACCAGTCGGATATTTTTGTCCATCACCATCAACAACTTCTTCAAGCAACTTGTGTTTTTCCTTGGTGCATCTTAGTAGATAATAATCTACACCTTCTATATTCTCAGGATCCACAACCACAGCAAAAATATCACCTACACAATTTATATTTATGTGTACAAGTAAATGTTAAATTTAAACCTCAAGTTCATATATATATATATATATATATATATATATATATATATATATATATATATATATATATATATATATATATATATATATATATATATATATATATATATATATATATATATATATATATCATGTAAATATACCTAGAAATAAAAAATACGCACCTGTAACAACTAAATCAGAAACACGTTCATAGTCAGCTGAATATATAGGATCATGGATGTCTATGACATTGTCATCATCTTCATAAGGAGGCATTCTAATTAACACTTTATGATCCCATATTGAAACATATCCATTTGCAATATTAACACATTGACTCATTGTGTTGTTGTTAAGACAATCTTCACAAAAGCATGATTTATCTCTTAGTTGAATCAGTGGAGGCTTGTGTTGTCCCGTAGTCATCACTTGATGCAAACTTCTAATTCCAACAATTGATTGACAATTGTAGGGATTCGATCGATCGATATCTGGATTGGATGGATTGATATATAGATCTCAGTTTGAAATCATGAAAAATGTGAAATGCATTATATATATATATATATATATATATATATATATATATATATATATATATATATATATATATATATATATATATATATATATATATATATACAACAAGTTAAAACACACATACATGACATACCTATATATGTAGTTTCATGAATTTGAGTTTGAAAAATAAAAGTAAATTAAATAAATACCTATCACTTCCCAAAAGTAACGTTTGTTGTATTTTGTGTCTCGAGTAGCGAAATGATTTTGACACCATTCAACAATCTTCTTTGAATTCTCTATCATGTTACCTAGAGAGATATATTTTTAACAATTTAGTTATATATATACATGTGTACATGTAATGTAAAGTTTTAAATAGTCTAGTCAAGTAAACAAGTTGAATATCAAATGTATGTACACATACCTTGAAGTTCATGTTGTCGGAGTGCACGCTTCACACATGCTCCTGCTCCATCATGTTCTCCTTTTCCATGTCCACTTTCAAAGAAGTTCCAAACAAACTTAACGTTGTGTCTAGCATGTTGCATGGCTAACCAATTAAAAGCTTTTGCAGACTTAAATTGACCTACAATTCAAATAAATACAAAAATGTATTTAAATGTGACACATAAATATATCTAGAAATGCTCAAAAAAAAAATTAAAATAAAATTTATAATGCATGTACGTACTTACCTGCACACCCATCAGACCAGATCCAATGTTGTGAAGCATTTATCCCACGACTTGTAAGATTGTTGAAAAACATGTTGAAACAATGAGCCACATAGCTCCTATCATGAACCTTGTCATCACTAATATAGAAATGAACCTCCTTGATGATAATGCATTCATTTTGATCTATACCAGATTCTATCCCATCCAAATCGTATTGTGCATGTCTATAGGTCACATGCACAAATATTGCAACTTGATCAGAATGATAATATTGACTTTGGAGCTCCTTTTGAGGGGAAAATGTATAGTTCTCCGCAAAATCTACAACTGAAAGAATACAACCAAGTGGGAAACAATTTTTGGAATCACGAAACTGTTTAGCTTGCCATCGTGCACCATGACAATGTTGGATATGTGGATAAATCATAGATCGAAATCTGTCCATGAACTGAAGGTATGGTAATTCACTCTCTTTTAATGTAATTTTTTTTGATTCACCTCCTATCTTCGTTTGGTATATCTCATATTCAAATCTCTTCCACTGGACTGGTGTTGTAACATCAATATTATTAAATTGTAAAGGAAATTGCTGCAAATTTCCACAATTATTGCATTCATTTTTTATACACTGGACATTAAATTCATCTGAACCTTCTGATTTATCACATAAAATGGACTTTACAAATTCTGTTGTACTTCCAGTAACCATACCTAGATTAAGTATTGTCGTAACCTTTTTATATGATTGCAAGTATAAGTGAAACTCAACATGATTTCGACAACAACATGTTTCACGAACCTTATTTATGCGTACGAAGCAAGGGCGCAACATCTCAAACATTCTCTGACATATTTTCACATCTGAAAATTCATGTTTGAATGCTTCAAACAATTCACTTTGTGTAGTATCGACAAAATGTTTTGGATGTGAAATCTTCATACCGGTCTCTTCATCGTCCATTTGTATAGTGTCCCTTCTATTGGAAGAAATACGAGAGTGATTGGTCCAAAAATCAATGACCCATCTTCTTACATCTTCAGAAATTCTGTCTTTACAGGGAAGTCTACAAATCTGTACCCAATTCTTTTCAATATTCATATCCAACATATTTCTCTTCCTAATATATCTCTATATAGTTCTTTGAGATACGTTGAGTAAATCAGAAATTGCTCAAACTTGATTTCTATGTGTCAATTTCTTACTAGTTATCATAGTCATCAAGGCTCTTCTAGCTGCATTTGAATCTGGTCCTTTATGATCTGACTTGTTAACAACATTCAGTGCATCTTGTAAATTTTGAATTATTGTCTCTTTTACTTTACCTCCTCCAACTTTCCTATTATCAATACCCAACAATTCCAAAACCGGAGTCATTTCTTTTTTCTTGAATAACTTTGCAAACAATTGTGCTTTTCCCACCAAAGATTTACTCTCAAAATATTCCATCCACATATTTTTGAGATGCAATTTAATAGTGCTTTCAGGTACCAAGTGTTCTGGTTCAATTTGACTAATAAGTGATTCCTCATTCATGTCCATCAAATTCTGCATTGTAGGAAAAAAATGTATATTTCGACTACTACCAATATCCTCCCCTAGTTGAGTTGCACCTTCTATAGTGATAGGTTCTTCTTCAACATCCATTGGTTGCTCTTGGACACGTTTCGTATGACCTTTCATTTGGTCATCCCTTTTAAGATCATACTTCCTTGTTCTAGTCCTTTTATTTCCCATTGCTCAAATATTTAAGCAAGATTTTTCTTATTGTTTTACTACTTCGTCACTAAAAACTTGTCTTCAAACTCTTTCGAAATCAAAATTTTTTTGAAACTTCTGCAAAAGAATGACTCCTTGCTTCAAAATATCCTTATATCCTAAAATAAGAATGTAAATTCGCAATTGATATATATTTTTTTAAAAATATTATGCACATATTTACCCTTCGGTTTGAAAGGACCGGTCTCTCACGCGACCGGTCGCAAGGGGCCGATGACTTGAGGGGACTCGGTCGAGTACCACTCGGCCGAGTCCCACTCGGCCGAGTCATCCTAAGTGGCATGCCAACTTGGCAGCCAAAACTTAAAAAACACAAATAATACACAATTTGCACTTGTGGTGTTTTTTTCTCTTCTGCAAATTAAAAATTTGAAAAAACTAAAACTACCCTTTTGTAGATCTTGGAATTAAAATTCTAAAAATATAAATTTTATATAATTTCAATTGGAAAATGTTAAACAAATTTATAAAAAATCACATGTGGGTATATAAAGCTTTGAGAAGTTGCCGATTCGATAAATTAAAAAAAATAGTAAATCAATTAAAAAAAAAATTAAAATTATATGAGGCACTAGAGAAGAGAATCTTCTTCAAGAATATATAATTTATTTGAATTTTAGAAAAATTTTGATAGCTAAAAAGTGGCGGGAGATAAAAACTACTAATTTCGTGTAAGTTGTACTTTGAATACTTATAACGGGCAAATTATAGATCGAAAACACTTCTTTCCTTTTTGTTGCACTAGGTATACATGTCATCTAAAACATATTTTGAAATTGGAAGAAAAAACAATGTCTTACTTATAATTATTTGACGGGAGGTAAACCCCCTGATTTGCTGTATTTTTAGGACATGAAAAATAGACTTTAAAAATTAAAAAAATATATTAATTTATGTCCAAAATAATTTTAAAAAATTATAGGCATAAAATTCATCCTATTTCACACATTTCATCAGTTTACATCATCTTCAAATTCTAAATAGAAATGTGACTTTTATGCCCTTGAAGTTTTTTCATTTTGGTGTTGTTAGCCTCTTCCTTTGTAAAAGGGTGACAACTTATTGTGCTTTTACCCATAAACGACCTTGGTGTGGGATGGGAATCGACTTCTCCAGATTTTTGTTCTCCTTTAAGTCCATTATGTTGCTCTCCAAAGAGTGGAGGGGGTAGAAAGGAATATAAATAAGGTCTCTATTTATAAAATGATTAAGGAAGACACTTGATGTTGTAGAGTCATTGTTGAAAAATATTGAGACCATGTATTCATAATGTTGAAATTGGCTTTTTTGGAAAATGTGTCATTATTTGACCAATTGTTTATTGATTTTTCTAGCATAGTGTTTTTTCTTGACCTTTGTTGAAACACACTTGGAAATTTTTTGAAACAACATGGGTAAGTGCACAAGCTAGATAGGAATATTTATCAAATACAATTTGACAAATCATTTTACTATAAAAATGGCTAAAAATTTCATAGCACATTGAAACTAAAGACTTCACCTTTTGCATACTGTCAGATAAAGGGACCATTTGTTAATAGAAACATAGTCCCAAACTTCCTTATTGAAAAATGTGTCTATTCTATAATTCTTAATCTTTTTAAAGATAGCACACTATACATATATGTCTCTAAGAAAAGTGATCCTTTGAATATTGCAAAAAGATAAAGGGAACCTTTTTGGATACTAGTGAGTAGCACATCTAGCCCTTTTTCTCACCTTCTACTAAAACGTGGAACTATTCACACACTCAAAGTAAAGAGGCTTGATAGATTTTGATAGAGTTTGATAGAGTAAATTTATTTAGGTAACTGTAGACTTCTTCAATGTTGCAAAAGCTCTTCAAATTCCAAACCATCAATTATGCTAGTTCTTGGAATAGTACATGTGGGTGCCATATTAATATCTCCTTATTTCACAAATGTGAAAATTCCATCTTTTACATGCATGGAAATAGTATTTTCAATGTTGAACAACTGTTTGGTTTAGGAGTGATGCATTTAGAATGTTAAATTTATTTTTTCAAACACAAAACACATGGCTCAATACTACTACCGTGAGACATTTTTGAGATGTGGAAACATCAACTGTCAAATGCAGAGTAATTTTCATGCAGTTATTAATTTAATCTAGTAATCATTAAGGAGTACATTTTTTTCCCAATAAATTAAAGGGGTTCTATATCAATTAGTGAGGTTGATAGTGTGAGGCTATCTCCAGTATATAAATATTAGGAGATCTCTCAATCTTAAAATCTTAGCCAAAGAAGATTTAATTTTAGGGATATATGATTATTCATCATATTTTATTTGTCCTCATACTATTATCTTGATTATTCTTTGTGTTATGTCTACAGGTCTGATTTAAGAAGATTCTCAAGGTTGAAGGTCATAATTTTGCAAATAGAATGATTATTTATATGTATGATGTTGTCATTTTGTCTGAATATTATATGCAAAAGACTTCACAAATCTAAGACTTGAGAATCTAAGTTTTACTCTTAACTACATCTATATAAATATAGAATTTTTTACTTCAAGATAGTCCCCTTTCATTGTATTCCCATTAAAGCAA
This sequence comes from Chamaecyparis obtusa, assembly GCA_027943335.1. Classification (NCBI taxonomy): domain Eukaryota; kingdom Viridiplantae; phylum Streptophyta; class Pinopsida; order Cupressales; family Cupressaceae; genus Chamaecyparis; species Chamaecyparis obtusa. Next base: position 121,442 of record BSBK01012334.1, read on the forward strand.
GTAAATGATAATTAACATGTCATTCAAGTTTGAAGGTTCAATTTATTAATCTCTATGTGCACATAGGATATTGTGTCTCTAGTTTCTAATATTTAACAAGGATTGTGATTTCCTTTATTGATATTGTATTGCATATGTTGATTCACAAGTTTTGAACAATTATTAGTTTGTTGGTTACCCCAATGGTAGTTTGATTTGAATTCATTAATTTTGTGCATTCAGGGTTTTAATGTGATGTGTTAATATGTGTTATTCTATAATAAACATTAGGATTTTTAATAAGATGTGATAATATATGTTATTCAATAATAATCATTAGATATATACTTGAAATTTTTTATGTTTAATCTCAAATTTTATTTGTTGAAGGCATTTTAATTGTTTGGAGTTATTTGTATGATTCATCTAAGATTTAAATTGATTAATTTTGTGCATATAGAGTTTAATGAGATGTGATAATATATGCTATTCAATAATGTGAACAATAAACATTAGATACATTCATGTGTCTAAGTTCTATCTATCATTTATCTTCTTACATGCTTGAAATTTTTAAATCTCAAATTTTTGTTGCTAAAGGCATTTTAATTATTTGGAGTTATTTTTATGATCCATTTGAGTTTTTGAATCCTTCTTATTCTTTGCTTGAGTAGTTATTATACTTGATATGTACTAAATTTATAGTATTCAATCAAATGTGCTTCACTTTATTGCACTAACACATTGTAGTATTTCGAACAATTTAGCACTCAATTGGACTAAGCCCAATCAATAGTAGTGGTTTTGATTGGGTTTGATACACCTGTTGATCTCTAAAATATAAATCCTTTTGGATATAATTAGTGTTAAGTTCTTCAATTGACTGACATCTTAAAGAAACTAAGAAACTAAAAATAAGCGACTAGTTATAGAAACACACACACTTTCCATATACACTTTCTCCTACTCCCTTACCTTAAACATACACTCTTGCTGCACACACCCCTTGTTATACTATGTATTTATGCACTTAAAGTTGCATTGAATACACCACAAGATTCTCCACATCATTGACTATCTTGCATATAAATTCATTTCACTGTGAAAGAATTTTTTTCTTTTCACCTTGACTATTATGGGTTTTGGTTGTTGGATGCTAAAATAAAAAATATGTCTAACATATTGTCATATGAACTTCTACCTTAATCAAACCCATAGTCCAAGACTAGTTCCATGACATTTTAGGTTTGATCCTACATCTAGTAGACTAAGATATTTTACACATTGTAAAAATCAAATTTAATCCAACCCATTCAAGAGGATACATGACAAAATAAAATCAATAAAATAAATTAGTCTAACCCACCACAAAAGGAAAAAAAACTCAATCAACTAATGAGGTGCAAGAATTTGAATCACATGGATCACTAAGAGGCTTTTCTATCTCCACCATCTAATTTGCCTTTACAATCTTGACCACTCAAATTGTCTCCTTGTCCCAAAATTTGAAACCACCAATTCACCTACTTGGTTAATCTTGAGTTGAATCAACCCCCGTCTGACTCAACTCCATACCCTTGGAAATCCTATAAATAGGAGGCATTTATAGATAAAATCACCCATTCACATCTATTCCCTTTTTTCATCCACATTATACTTGATTTTATATTAATTCTTAAAATAGTTTTTGATTTTATTTTAGCACCCATCTTGCATTTTTACCTTAAATTGCATCATATTCATCATGTTTTATCATAAGTGCATATCATTTAGCTTGATTTTCATTATCTTTTTAGAGATTGTCACTTTAAGAATAATCATATTTTTTAGAGCATTCATATTGTCCTTCTAATTAGAGAAACATGAGATGATTTTGATTGATCAATTTGAGTTATTCATCATGTTAGATCTTTGGATCGTTTCAAATTAATTAAATTGAGTTAATGTTTCATGAATATACATTGCTTGGATATAAAATGGAACCCATAGTGGGACTACTAGCATCTATTAACTTTTTTTTATCAAATTTGAGCTTTTTGGAGTTTTGCCACCTATGCCACAAAAAATGGCACCTATGCCAAAAATAATGACACCTATTCCACAAATAATGATGCCTATTCTACAAATAATGGCTCCTATACACCAAATAACATTTCTTGTTCTTAGGGAGTTATTATTTTCTTAGTGTTTCAACTCTTATGAAACTTATTCTAGTGCATATTAACTATCTTTCAACACCTATGTAGTAATTTTTAGGTCCTATGTATTTTATTTTAGGTTCTGCATGTTGTTTTAGCTCGTGTGCAATTTTGTTGTGCACTTTTGCAAGTTCTTTCAGCTCTTATGGAAGATTATGTGGCTCCCATGCATTTTGATTGAAATTTTGCAAATATATGATCTAATCTTGTTTATAATTATTTGTATATATTTAGACATAGGAAGGTGAATATTTTTTGAGGCCCTAATTCTTTATTATTTCAATAACAAGGAGAGTTCAGGAATGTGAATTAAAGGTGGAATAGGGTGAAAGCTTCATTTGGATCCAAACAATTACCCTATTCGACCTTATGCATCATTATAGGAGAATAATAGATCTCTATCAAGGTTTCCATTAAATTCCATATGGTTCTTTAGATGATTCTTCTATTGATGCTCCTATTTGAATTTGATCATTACCTTTTAGGAGAATTTGAGCATTTAGCTTTGGATTTGGATTTTCTTAACTTTGTGTGGGAAGTGTGTTTGACTAATGTGTATGAAGGGGATACAAAGAAGCTAGATCTATAGCCTTGGTAATTGAAATTGCAAATAAAAACATAAAAAATTCCCCTATCCTTTTCTATCTTAGAAAAAGGTAACCCTAATCATTTTGCACTTTCTTAAATTGCAGTATTTCCTTTTAGAATCTAGCCTAATCTAGAAGTTAATTGGTATCCTAAGTGATGCATTAGGTATATGATCTTCATCTTTTTGTTGAATCAAAATATTATAAGTTCCAAAATTGAGATGAAGAGGAGCTAAGTAATGAACACACACATAAAATAAAACTTCTTGTTTGTGAAGGAAAACATTAGGCCTATGATCTTCACTTTTATAGTGAATCAAAATGACAAACATGTTTGAGTTCCATTAGATTAAAAGACTCAAGGGAAATATCATTGGTAATTGAGTTTGGAGGTGAAAATTAGTAGAGATATGCTCTTACCCTTCTTAGGGAAAACAAACCCCTACACATACTTGTTCATTTCATTTCCATTGCTTTCATGAACATGATAGATCTTTTGTGGGCCTACCTCTCAAGAGATTTTACATAGCTAGTGAGAGGGATGACTAAAAGTGGGAACAAGATGAAGCCAAATTATTCCACCCACTATAAATAAAGACCTCATTAAGTTTGAAAACTTAGATAGAAAAGATATTGAATGCCTAGACTCGTATGGATATATGCCTCAATTGCTCGTGTGTGACTACATGTTCCTTGTATGATTCATTTAATATTTTTTTGGAATGCAAACTAAATCATGTCTACATTAAAAATCCTACCTTCATAAGCCACATTGAACCAAATTAACCTTAGGTAGCTTCTTTGGAATTTGTTTCTTGTGAAAAGACCCAAGGAAACCATCTTGAACATACAATTTGTGTTAGCTTAAGGGTTGAAAAAAAGTGTAATTATGCTTGTTTTATTTGATGATCAAGTATATTTTAAGGTAGCATTCATTAACGATCATAATTCAATTGCAAATCTTAAGAAAACAACATTTTTCCAATCTTTTCACTAGTTCAACACCTATACCAAATATATCATCTCCTGTAAGACATCAAATGGTGCTTATACATAGTGTTTTAATGCTTATGCACCATAAAATAATTATTGTGCCCTATTCTAAAGTTCCTATACATTGAAACCCTAAAAAAAAGGGTATTCCAACCATTTCCAAATTAAAAAAGTTACATTTTTAGTACCCATTTGAGAGCTTATCTCGAATCACCAAAAATAAATCTAAATTTCACCATTTCCAGAGTTATTGAACAAATTGGGGGATCTTCCAAAATACTCCTAAATCATCAAAATCATAGAAAAAATTTTCAAACATCTTTTAATCTTGTATTTCTAAAAGTTGTCATCAAAGAATATCAGATCCTTTCATAAGAACCAACCAAAGAGATCGGGATCATCACTCAAGACCTTCATCCTAGGGATAAATGTTTTCCTACTAGGTCTTCATCAAGAATTATTTACTTTGATCATTACTTTAATCCCTCAATTTTTAGACATTACCAAGTGAAGATCAAATCTTGTTCACTTCAACAAAACCTTGAATATCAATTTTAATCCAATTTGGACAAGATCCTATCATATCAAATTGTTTTTACAAGAAGAAAAAACCTTACATAGGGAAGAAGTACCTTATCCTCAAGAGATCACACCTTCTTAATCACCTAAACAAGAACATTAATACAATCATATCATATTTGAAAATATTGGTTTGGATATCATAATCATGAAAACAAAGAAGAAGAGATTCCCATTATAAGACCTAACTATGAATATGCAATCATTTCAATCTCAAATGAAAGACATGAAATAAGAAAAGGATACATCATCCAATAATTCCTCATTAAGATCAATCTTTCCTTTTCTCCATGACCATGAGCCATGCATATCTTCACCTTCAAAAAAAAAGGGCTACTTCACAATCTCACATAAATTTTATCTTTGACTAAGAACATCTTAATAGATACCCAATCTTTAATTATGAACCTATTTCATAATTTTAAGAGAATATAATCTTTGATCAAAAAAGTTCAAGTGGAACATGAGAATATATAAATATCCATTGGATAGATCATTTATGCCTTTGGGAAAATCTTATGAATTAGCTTTGGAAGAACTCATTGAAAATAATCTAATCACATTGGCTCAAATCACTTAATGTGGTTTTTTATTCTTGAGAAACTATTGTGCATATCATAGACATAATGCACATGAAACTTTAGATTGCATGGACTTGAAACATAAAATCTAAGATCTCATAAATGAGGATATAATTAAAATAAAAAATCCTAATAAATTATATAATGAAGAGAAATATACTACTCTCAAAAAAGATATATGGTGTAGGAGCACCCCTGAGAAGCCTGATGGTTATCTCATTTTGGTGTGAAAGTGTTTGAAAGACCCTCTTGAAGGGAATTGTGAATATATAAGGTCATGTAGACCAAGTGTGATGTGAGCAGATCTAGGTAGTGCTCATTTATAGGCTAGAGGAATTTAAACTATTCCAATTAATACACTATACTTGATGATGTCAGCAAGTGAAAAGTTGATGTTTCTTTTGTATTTAGGGTCATCTAATGCCCTATGAGGTCTAACTGAGGTTAGATAGTTTATTTTGGAGTTAGAACACTTCAAAGTTGAAAATTTGTAAAAGATATAAAAATGTTGCAAAAATATTGCTAGTGCAACATTTGCATCTTTGCAACAATTGTTGTAAAAGGTGCATTTTTGGTGTTTAGGAGGAATGAAGATTTATTAGTGAGCTAGGAACATGTGTTAAGCCTATATAAGGATATAAAACCCTAATTTGAAGGGTTGGAAGTCATTTTTGTACGGATCTCAGATAGTGAGCACAATAGTTGTGGAGTGACAGTATTGTAGTTTTGCTGAAGCAATGTTAATATAGTATTTGAATGGATTAAATACAAGACTGTGATTATTGGAAATCATTTTTGAGCATGTGTTAGAGTGTTTTCAATTCTTTTTTATCTTTGTAGTTCCATTTTCTTGGCATTTTGTAAATAGTTTGTGTTGGTACAGTCTGTTGTCAAGTTTGACAGTGTTTCAAAGATGTGGACCTAACACCATTTCCCACTGTAGGTTTTGTAAAGCCATTTGGGGATAGAGAATAGGTTCACTGAGATTCAATATTTTATAAGGAGGAGCTCTAAAAGTGCATGCAATGATTTTTAAGGTCTTTCCCTAGGCGAGTTGAAAGAGAAGCCCGGCTAGGAAGACCAAGTAGAAGTTAGTGTAAATTTGTAGGAGGTTGTTGTCATGAACCAAGAAGGCCATGGATGTATTGTATGATGTTGTGCAGGTACTCAAGAATAAGGAGGATTTCCAAAGAATCCATCTTGCAAAGTTTTGAAGCCAAAGACCCAAGACTGGTCTAAAAATAAGGAAAAAGCCCTATTTTAGAAATAGGGTGTACGGACAGAGTTGGGCCTTGAAACCAAGAAAATATTGGTGTGTTTTTTCCTTACATGTGAACTACCAAAACACATTTGGGGGTTCTTTGAGGAGTTTTATCTATATTAGAGATTTCCTAGATTTAAGGAGACCTAATTGACAAAAGGCTACAAGGCCTAAATCTTAGAAATCTAGAGCTTGATTGGTAAGTGAATACCCTTGGAAAGTTGAGACCCAAATTTGGAGTCAAGAATGGAGTTCATTGAAGCCCTTGACCTCCTACAAATCAAACCAATGGCTAGGGCTTGGGTAGTGTAAATGAGGAGAGTTCTTGCAGAGAAAAATGTATAAGAACCTGACAAGATAGGTAGATTCTTGGTAGAGAGAGATAAGTGTTTCTTTATAAGCATTAGAGGGTGGATTAAGGAAGCCCTAAGAGGTCCTAGGAGTGACCTATGGTGAGTTCAAGATAACTCAGTGGTTGGCTAGGAGTCTCCCTATCAAAGTGGTATCAGAGCCAGGTTCAAGATTTGGGATAAGAAGTGGTGTGAAAAGTGAATGTTGCAGCTCATTGATTCAAGTGAAGAGTCAAGTGCATCTTGCAAGATGGTGACTAATGTATAATTGGCCAAGAAGGTCAAAGATCAAGAAGAGGACAATAGGTTACTCAGAGAAAGATTGGCTCAATTAGAGTAGCTCTTGGGAGAAGTCCAAGACAAGGCAGATAGGGTGAAGGACAAGGTAGACCAGAAAGAAGAACAAGAAGCTAAAGAGAAGGAGTTAGAATTGGATGAAGAAACACCTACTCCTAACCCTATTATACTAGAGGAATCCTTCTTGAAAGAACTCAAGGCCTTAACTGGCAAAGCTTTGGAGGGAGTGCTACTTTTTAGTGGACAAATGGATGTTGATCTAGTCATAGACTAGATAGACAACATTGAAAATCACTTTGAATGTGATGGTGTAATGGATGCTCAGAAGCTAAAGGTGGCTAGGTCTAGGTTGAGAGGACTAGCACTCACCTGGTGGAAGTATATTCAGATTGAGTAAGAGAAAGAGGGAAAGAACCCTATTGTTACATGGAAAGGCATGTTAGCTAAGGTGAAGCAGACTTATTTTCTTGATGATTATGTAGTTCAGATGCATAAAAAGAGACAAAACCTCAGGTAGAAAGACCTGGATGTCCAAGCATACACTAAAGAGTTTCAAAAGTTGTGTCTAAGGTCACACATAGTAGAAGATGTGACTATCAGATTGGCTAGGTACCATAATGGACTCAAATGGTCTATTCAAGAAGAGATGGCTCTTCTTACCTTCTTGAGTGTTAGGAAATGTTATCAAATAGCTTTGAAGATTGAAGAGAAAGGTAAAAGGAAGCAAGATCAAACCTCAAGAGGAAGAGGTAGAGGAAAAGAGAACAGAGGACATAGGGGTAGTTTTGGAGGTAGAGGAAGTGAGTCTAGAACTCAAGGAGAAGCCAAATTGACTGAGATAGTCAATGAAACTAGTTGTAGAGGAAGTATGAATAGAGGTAGAGGTTTCCAAGGTGGAGGAAGAGGTGGATTTGGAGGTTCAAGAAGAGCCTCACACTTTGCAAATATGAAATGTTTTCATTGTAATCAATTAGGTGATCCAACCTATAGATTCCCTGAGAAGGATTCTAGTTCACATGGTGAGAAGAGGGTGAACTACATAGCCCAAGAAGAGACTAGTAGTGTGAAATCTCCTAAATTTGACCTTGATTTAGATAGTAGGGAGAATCTAATGATTAGAAGGATACTCATTAAAGACCCTGTCAAAGAGGAAGCTAAACAAAGAAGGGCACTATTCAGAGTGAAGTGAAAAATCCTTGGGAAAGTTTGTAGGATGATCATAGACTTAGGGTCTAAAGACAACATCATCTCAAAGGAGGTAGTCAAAAAGGTAGGATTGACTAAGATACCTCACACAAACCCTTATAAAGTCACATGGTTGAATAAGGGACAACATGTTCTTGTAAATGAACAAGCATGGGTTGATTTCTCAATAGGGAAATATGTGGACAGAATCTTATGTAATATACTCCCAATGGATGCATGCCACCTACTTTTAGGTAGGCCATGGAAATTTGACAAGAAGACTATTCATGATGGAGAGAAGAACTCATACTCCTTCAATAAAGATGGAGTCACCTATAAAATTCACTCACTAATGGATGAAGAGGGGTCTAGTAAAGAAGGACCTAATGTCTTATTAAAAGGAGGTAAAGAGTACATTCAAGATGTGAAGAATGGAGATGGGGCACACTATGCCCTCATGATCAAGCCTAGGGAAGAAAAGAAGGTAGAACAGGTATCATTACCCAAAGAAGTGCAGGATTTATTGAAGGAGTTTCAGGACATAGTTAGTGATGGAACACCTACAAGGTTACCACCCCCTAGAGCCATAAGTCATTACATTGAATTTATACCAAGAGTCTCTTTACCAAATAAAGCTGCATATAAGATGACTCCTAAATAGAACAACGAGATAGCCAGTCAAGTCCAAGAACTTTTGGACCAAGTTCTAATCAGACAAAGCATTAGCCCATGTGTAGTGCTAGTAGCACTAGCATCCAAGAAAGGAGGTAAGTGGGGGATTTGTATAGATTCAAGGGAAATTAATAGGATCACTATTAGGTAAAGATTTCCCATTCCTAGGATTGAAGATCTTATGGATTGTTTGGGAGGAGAAAGGTACTACACCAAATTGGATTTGAAGAGTGGGTACCATCAAATGAGGATCAAGGAGAGAGATGAGTGTAAGACTGCATTCAAGACCACAAAAGGGCTCTATGAATGGTTGGTCATGCCCTTTGGGCTTAGAAATGCTCCAAGAACCTTTATGAGGTTGATGAATGAGGTGTTGAAAGACTACATATGCAGATTTGTAGTTGTGTACCTAGATGATATCCTAATTTTTAGTATGACCAAGGAGGAACACCTCCAACATTTGTAGATTGTGATGAAGAAACTTCATGAGGAGAAATTGTCCATTAATTTGGAAAAGTGTGAATTTATGAAGGAACAGTTGATCTATCTTGGTTTTGTGGTGTCTCAAGGAACCTTGAAGATGGATCCTATCAAATTTGAAGCAATACTCAACTGGCCTACCCGTACAAGCAACACTGAGGTAAGGATTTTCTATGGACTTGCCCAATTTTATAGGAAGTTCATTAGAGGCTTTAGTGAGATTTGTGCACTAGTCTTAGATACAATTAAATGTGGGGTTAAAAATATGTTTAAATGGACTCCAGAGGCTGGTCAAGGTTTTGAAGTATTGAAGAAGAGAGTGGCTACACAACCAATTTTGGTTTTGCCAAACTTTGATAAGTTATTCACCCTTGAGTGTGATGCAAGCGACATAGCTATTGGGGTAGTGTTGAATCAAGAGAATAGGCTAGTAGCATTTTATAGTGAGAAGTTGAATGAGCCTAAGAAGAGGTATTCTTCTTATGACCTAGAGTTGTATGCATTGGTGCAATCCTTGAGGAAATGGAGGCACTATTTGTTGCCTAAGGAATTTGTAGTATACACTGATAACAAAGCTTTGAGTTTTATAAATTCTCAAGAGAAGTTGAGCAATAGACATCTCAAATGGAAGGAATATCTATAGGCCTATACTTTTACTATCAAACATAAGAAATGATAGTTGAACAAGGTGGTTGATGCTTTGAGTAGGAGACTCTTGAGAGTCCAAGAAGTGCAGCTATAGAGTATAGGCATAGAAATTTTCAAGGAGCTATATGAAGGAGATGAGGACTTCTCAGAAGCCTACAAGGTATGTGAAGACTTCAAGAACCATTTCCATAGTCAATTTGTAGACTATACAATTCAGAATGATCTCTTGTTTAGAGGAGGATAGTTATGTATTCCTAGGGGATCTATGAGGGAGAATGTGATACAGGAGAAGCACAATGGAAGCTTAAGTGGGCACTTTGGCCTAAACAAGACACTAGAACTAGTGCAAAGGTTCTATTATTGGCCTAAGATGCAAAAGGACATCAAAAATTATGTGGAGCAATGTTTGGTTTGCAAAAAAGATAAGTGTACCTCATTTGATGTAGGTTTGTACCAACCCTTACCCATTCCTAGCAAGCCTTGGGAATGCATTAGTATGGATTTTATAGTTGGATTGCCTAGAACCAAGACTAGCTTATATAACATATTTGTGGTTGTAGATAGGTTTAGCAAGATGAGTCATTTCATTGCTTGTAAGACCACTCATAATGCCAGTCATATTGATCATTTGTTCTTCAAAGAGGTGGTAAGGATTCATGGCTTGCCCCTAAGCATAGTCTCTAATAGAGATGTCAAATTTGTGGGTCATTTTTGGAAGACCTTGTGGAGAAGGTTAGGCACTAATCTATCCTTTAGATCAGCCTACCATCCCCAAATTGATGGTCAGAGTGAGGTTATAAATAGGGTTCTAGATAATCTCCTTAGATGCTTAACAAAGGAGTATGGAGTAATGTGGGATCAGATGTTACCACAAGAAGAATATGCCTACAATGACAATGTGAATAGAACAATAGGTAAAAGCCCTTTGAGATTGTTTATGGGCTACACCCTAGAGGTGTGATGGAGTTAAGACACTTGGAAAATGAAGAAGGAAGGAGTGCATATGCAGATGATTTCAATCAATCCATGAAGGAGGTTAATGACCAGGTGAAGAAGCAACTCCAAGAGGCTACGCAAAAGTTGAAAGCCAAAGTTGATGAAAGAAGGAAGGATAGTTAGTTTTCTATGGGTGATCTTGTGATGGTGCATCTCAAAAAATCTATGTTGCAGAAGGGAGACTCCACTAAACTACAAATGAGGAGGGTAGGTCCTTGTAAGATTCTTGATAAGAATGGGAAAAATGCCTATAGGATAGACTTGCCATCGGATTTGAAAATCTCACCTGTCTTTAATGTCCAATATTTGGTGTAGTATAAGGGACCTACAATAGTAAATACTAAGACATGATCAAACATTCATGGTATAACACAAGATTTTTAGCTTTCCCCTATACTAAAACCAGTGGCTATGAAGATCCTAGATTCTAGAGTGAAGAAAAAGACCAGGTAGGGCACTTACATGGAGCATCTCATTCAGTGGGAAGGACAATTAGCAACTAAAGCTACTTGGGTGGCTGAAAGTGCTTTCAAGAAACATGGAGTTGATCCTAAGCTCCTATCCCTAGAGGTGACTTAATTTATTAGCCTTGGCGGTATGGTGCAGGAGCACCCCTAAGAAGCCTGATGGTTATCTCATTTTGGTGTGAAAGTGTGTGAAAGACCCTCTTGAAGGGAATTGTGAATATATAAGGTCATGTAGACAAAGTGTGGTGTGAGTAGATCTAGTTAGTGCTCATTTATAAGCTAGAGGAATTTAATCTATTCCAATTAATGCAATATATTTGATGATGTTAGCAAGTGACAAGTTGATGTTGCTTTTGTCTTTAGGTTCATCTAATGCCCTATGAGGTATAACTAAGGTTAGATAATTTAGTTTGGAGTTAGAACACTTCAAAGTTGAAAATTTGTAAAAGATGTAAAAATGTTGCAAAAATGTTGCTAGTGCAACATTTGCAACTTTGCAACAATTTTCATAAAAGGTGCATTTTTGGTGTCTAGGAGGAATGAAGGTTTCTTAGTGAGCTAGGAACATGTTTTAATCCTATATAAGGATAGAAAACCATAATTTTAAGGGTTGAAAGTCATTTTTGTATGGATTTGAGATAGTGAGCACAATAGTTGTGGAGTGACAGTATTGTAATTTTGCTGAAGTAGTATTAATATAGTGTTTGAATGGATTAAATACAAGATGATGATTATTGGAAATCATTATTGACCATGTGTTAGAGTGTTTTCAATTATTTTTTAGCTTTTTAGTTCCATTTTCTTCACATTTTGTAAATAGTTTATGTTTGGACAGTCTGTTGTCCAGTTTGACAGTGTTTCAAAGATGTGGACCTATCTCCATTTCCTACGGTAGGTTTTTTATGAGCCTTTGGGGATGGATACTAGGTTCACTTAGCTTCAATATTTCACAAGGAGGGGCTCTAAAAGTGCATGCAATGATTTTTAAGGTCTTGCCCTAGGCGAGCTGAAAGCGAAACCCGACTAAGAAGACCAAGTAGAAGTTAGTGTAAATTTGTAGGAGGTTGTTGTCATGACCCAAGAAGGAAATGGATGTATTGCATGATGTTTTTTAGGTACTCAAGAATAAGGAAAGGGGCCCAAGAATCCATCATGCAAATTTTTGAAGTTAAAGACCCAAGACTGGTCTAAAAATAAGGAAAAAACCCTATTTCAAAAATAGGGTGGATAGACAAAGTTGGGCCCTAAAACCAAGAAAATATTGGTGGGTTTTTGCCTTACATGTGAATTTCCAAAACACATTTGGAGGTTCTTTGAGGAGTTTTAGTTGTATTAGAGATTTCCAAGATTTAAGGAGGCCTAATTGACAAAAAGGCTACATGGCCTAAATCTTAGAAATCTAGAGCTCGATTGGTAAGTGAATACCCTTGGAAAGTTGAGACCCCAATTTGGAGTTAAGAATGGAGTGTAATTAATCCCTTTATCTCCTACAACTCAAACCAACTATTAGGGCTTGGGTAGTGTAAATGAGGAGAGTTCTGGCAGAGAACAAAGTATAAGAACCTGAAGAGATAGGTAGATTCTTGGTAGAGAGAGAGAAGTGTTTATTTATAAGAATTAGAGGGTGGATTTAGGAAGCCCTAAGAGGTCCTAAGAGTGACCTAAGGTGAGTTAATGATAACTCATTGGTTGGCTAGGACTCTCCTTATGAATATAATGCATGAACCTATGTCTACCAATGGTTCTCTCATAGCCTCTAATTCTTCCACCATTCATTCACCTCTTGAACAAGAAACACTATCCAAATCATCTCAAGAAAATAAAGAACCTAGTGTGTTTCAGGTTGACTATGTCTACTCTCAAGGTCTACCTCTAAAAGAGGTCCAAGCTAACTTTCATCATTCTTCAAATATTTATCATGCTTCAAAGATCCTAGAACCCAAGATTTCATGTGCTTCAATTCCTATAAAACCTATTCAAAAGGATCCCCAATCATTCTTATAAGAATCCTTGATGTATATCCTAACTCCTACCTTGTCCTTAGTATTGGATTCATATCAAGAGAGTAATCCAAAGTGTGAAGGAACAATTCTTAATAAATATCAACATCAAGATACTATCGAAATCTATCAAGTATTTTACCAAGATCCCTATCCCTAGAGTCTCATGGTGATTACCTCATACCCTATCACTTATTTAAATATGGCCCTCTCCCATCTCAAGGCCAAAATATTCCTCCAAGTCCTATATATTATCTACCTCCTAAGAAAGATCAAGATATCTTCCACCATCTCTTATGAGCCAATTGAAAATCAAGAGAAAATTATCCTTTCTACCTTATCTAATAATACTCTTATATGTCAAGATCAAATTATCCCATCATCTCCTTGTCATGATCCTCCATGTCTACCTGAAAAATCCCCCATTCCTCCTAATCCATTTTATGATAATAAATTCCCACAATCCTTAGTTTCTCCTATCAAAGCTACCAATGACTCCATTAATATAAAGATAAATCTTGAAGATGAGATCCTCAACAATGCAACTTACTCTAGAGATGTTGATATCCCTTACATGCCTTATATTACTTCATTCAAATTTAACCATGATTTTTTATCCTCCTCCATGCATATTCATGGTCCCTATATCCTAAAGCTAAAGCCTCCATACCTTTCCTCCATATTGGGCCCTTATATTCCCCCATCAACCATTCCTACCACTCCTAGCTCCCCATCCACTTACCCTATCACATATCAAGATAAAAAAAGGAACACATACTTGAAGAACTTCCAAGAACTTATTTGCATGAACCCTCCATATCTGTCTTATCCTTCCATAATTCTTGAAACCTTTGGAAGTAATTTGGACATCAAACAAGGAAATCATATATATAAGTATTCACATGTGTATAAAGATCAACATGTCCAATCTAATCAACATGTGAATACAAAGAAAAAGGAGATACTAAAGAGACCACAAATGTCCACCAAGAAAAAAGAAAAATCAAATAAAATATGGGTTCATAAATCTCTCATTAAAGAAATGTGTTCCAAAGCATCACAAAAATAATGAAAAATCAATAGTTATGTAGATTCCCAAGTTACTTTTGAAATACTTGCACACAAAAGAAAAATCAAAGTTGGCATTCGAGCTTCCAAAGGCTTCTAATCCACCTATTTCAATAAAAAACCACTTTACAAGTCTATTTTGGGTTCCTATATCACAAAATCCACTACCTTAGATACATACTCACATACTTCATTCATTGTTCCTCAACCATTCCATCACCCTTTTAGGTGTGTGCCAAAGTTGATCTTGGCACCATTTCCATCTATCCCTACAAAGAACTTCCAATATCCCAACCATTACCCAACACCTACTTGCCATCCTTGCTTTCCCCTTATCTAATCACATGAATCCTTATCCACCATCTACCTTATCCTCCATATCATTCTCCTTGCTATCACCCTATCAAAATATTTTGGCATACTTTAAAAAATCATGTGCCATCATAGCATTTATTTCAAATGAATACCATATAAAGGGAAAGAGGCTTAAGTCACTCTAAAAAGTAAAAATTAGAGAAATACAATAAAAATGACAAAGAGAAAAATGTCTTGTTGAAAACTTGGAAATCAGGCACCTTGGTGGAAAAATAAAGAGAAAAAAATGCGTACTATAGTGAAAACCACTTTTTGTGGCACCTTGGGAAAGTACCATGATGAAATCATGGCAAACATGTGTCATGTGTAATTCAACTTTTAGTACTATACACTTGGGGGAAAGTTCCATCCTTAGCTATTTTATCCATCATATCATCCATCTTCCATATCCTAACATTTATCCTATTTGCATCTGTATTCCCTCTTTCACATTTGATCTTGAAAAAGTTGAACACATCCTTGAGCATCAAGTACCTTGACATTCATTATCCTTTCCATTATCTTATTCACTTATTGCATCCATGCTACCCTATCATGATCTTTCTTATCCCCAAATCAACCCTCTATATCTCTAAGCATCGTAACAATAATCCCAAACCATCAACTCATGGCTTCCATTTCTTCTTATCTTGATCTTTCTATCCTATCCATATCCTATCCAAAATGACCCTTTGGTATTGATTTAAAATGAAGGACATAAAATGCAAAAATTGTTATCAAAATTCTCTTGACATGTCCACTCTCTTGGACTGCACATGCCTTTCCTTGCATCATGTCATTACCATATGTATACTATTTGAACCCACCACATTGACCTACATTGTCATATCCATTTTTCCTTATCTTGAGTAATCTCAAATGAGGTCATCCTTGAGGGTCACACTAGATGCACTTCCTTCATCATTTTCATGTTCAATTTGTTCCCTCATCCATCTAGATACCCCACATCTTGCTATACATGGGGGAAAACAAATATGATCTTTCTTGAGAATTAGTGAGATCATTCTTTAAAAATAAATAAATAAAAAATAACTCTTTAAAAATGTAAAAAGTAAAAAATCTATAAAAATCCAATAAAAAAAATCTTTATAAATTTTTAAAAAATTTAAAAAATCCAAAAAAGAATTTTTTTTTAAATATTGTTAAAAATTCAAAAATCATAAAATCTTTCCAAAACTCTCATAGATGCATTTACATATCCCAAGCTTTCATCACGGTTTTAAAATTTGCCTAATTCTAATCTTTCTATCCATCTGGGGGAACAATCCAAAATTGGTAAGATCATCAAGACAACCCAATTGACACAAATCATTGTATCAAACCAAAATCATGACACTAGAACCCTTTGATTCATATCAAATTTCAAACATTTAAATTTTATCAAGATTCAACATCTTACCAATTTTCCACATCAAATCTAATCAAACATTAATTGGGATTTAAAAACTTGAATAAAAATAAAAATGGATGAAGTTCTTATGAAATATGGATCCACAAACAAAAGAAATACTATTTTAGGGTGTTAGTTGAGTTTTGGAATCATATATTTTTACCAAATCAATGATATCGTTGGCTAGATAAGCAATGATGGAGGCATGGTATTTTCTTGATTTATGTGTGTCTTGTTATAATATTGATCATAGGATTATGTAAACTCTTCTAATGACATGATAATCAAAGAATCATCAAGGATATTTTCATATCGAAGTGATGTAATCTCTATATGTTTACATAAAAGGATACACTAGCCATTTAGATCTTTCATATCTTAATGCCAAAATACACATGCAACATTGAATTTGACAAAAGAGGTATTCATACTACAATGGTCAAATTAGTGAGAGTTGTATTGGTTTCATTGCTAAAATATGAAGGAAGAAGGTATTCAGATCATCATGGTTTGCAAATCTAACCAGTGAGGGTTATACCAACTTCACGTTTTAAAAATATCAATCATGAAAAATAAAATAGCATTATCCAATGATAAGTGATAATAATAGTTGCATCTTGCATTCATTTTTAGCTAAGACTTTCATTTTAGTGATTTTTTCAAAGAATGCATCTTAGTTATGGGATTCCTTAAAAAGGGGGTGAAACTTAATCATGGTAATAGCATCAAATTCCATAACCAAAGTACATCATCAAATGATTGATCCATCAACTAATCAATGATACATCAAGGATATCATCAATATACATATGATCAACTCTAGCGCAACCTAACCTTATCCATCACCTGTACCTATATCAAAACTTGCACCAGAAGATAAACTTGTTCTTCTAATAGTCCCTAATTTTGCATTATGAAAACATCTAATGGATCCACATCATCAAGACATAGAAGGAGGCCTATTAAATCAAACATCAATCAATCAAATAATCTATTTGATCATCTAACATTAATCATTTGTGTTATCATCTATTTATTCATCTTGAGGGCATCAATTTTTCATAACTCTAGATCTTGAAGAAGGAAAGACAATCCATCAACCTACCTATCCTATCTAATTAACATCAATACAACATCAACCAAGTATTTTTTACTGACATCAAGCGATATGTAAACATCATCAATCTAACACGAGCATTAAAAAATGACATCTGCATAGGCATATCAAACCCAACATCAACCAGTCAATCATTTATCAATCATTTTCATTAGTTAAGTATCAAACATTATCCATCATATCCACTCATTTGAGGTTTTTATCAATCTTGGTGAGCACATCTATTTTTGATCATCAAGATTGTGAGGTCAAAACATTATATTCTATCATCTAATATTGAAATACACATCAAAAAATGTTGAATAAAAAAGGCATGTAATCTACTCTTCAAGACACATCAATGATTTAATTCAATCGAGGCATATTATGAATTGATTTTTATTAGGATAAAAATTAAAATCATAATCTAATTTAAAATTCCACAAATTATCCAAATTGATCAATACCATTTTGATTCATTTCTCAAGGAGGCATCATATCAAGATCAAGTATTTAAATCAAGGATTCATATCAAAGATTTTTTTTATCATCAAGGGAAGCATGATATCATTCAGTCAAATTAACCAAATCATCAATGGGGAATCAAAATCAATTTAAATTTTTCATCAAGGATTCATATCAAGGTTGCATCATTATTAAAGTAGTATGAAATCATTATCTATATCAATTAGATCAGTATGAGACATTGAATCAAATTAAGGGAATCAGATTGAGGCTTTTTCATCAGTATCAAACCAGAGTTAGTCAAATAAAAATCATCAAATTGAACACTCTTTAACCAACGTGCTTCACACATTGATTCAAAGAGGAGCATTTGCATAGACCCTAAATTGGTCAAACTAAAATCAAGCAAGGAAAATCAAGAAATTGAAGTTCAAAGCCTGAATTAATTGAAATCAGAGTTATTAGATTAATTAAATAAAAAAGATCAAATAATTGTGTAATCAATTTTAATCAATTAATTGCATAGTTTAAATAAAATTTAATCCAACCCATTCAAGGGGACACATGGCTAAATTAAATCAATTTAATCGATTATTCTAACCCACCACAAAAGGACAAAACTCAATCAACTAATGAGGTGTGAGAATTTGAATCACATGGATCACTAAGAGGCTTTGCTATCTCCACCATCCAATTTGCCTTTGCAATCTTGACCATTCAATTTGTCTCTTTGTCCCAACATTTGAAACCAGAAACTCACTTACTTGCTTAATCTTGAGTTGAATCAACCCTCATCTAACTCACCCTCATACCCTTGGAAATCCTATAAGTATGAGGCATTTCTATATCAAATCACCCATTTACGTCCATTCTCATTTTCCATCATCATTATACTTTCTTTTGCATTGATGCTTAAAGTAGTTTTTTTAATTTTATTTTATCATTTGTCTTTCTTTTTTAGAATAAATTACATCATATTAATTGTATTTTAGTATAATTTCCTATTACGTACCTTAATTTGCATTCTCATTTTAGAGGTTGTCACTTTACAAATGCTTGTAGATCTGACAGAATTCATAATGTCCTTCTAATTAAAGAAACATGAGATGATTTTCATTGGTCAATTTGAGTTGTTTAGCATGTTAGATCTTTGAATCCTTTCAAATTGATTAAATTGAGTTAATATTTCAAGAATATATATTTTCTTGTATACATATAGTAACATGGTATGGATCATGCACCTCCATATTCTAAATATGGCATGCCTTACCACATTAGAATTATAAATTATCCTCATCTCTGGCATAGACAACAAGCATAGAAAGACCATAAATTATTTTACTAGGTAACTTGATTTTCAGGCAAGACAACTACTGAAGTACTGTGGTAAAAAAATTTCACTTGAAGCAAAAAAAACTACAATTTCATATCAAGATAAGATATTGAGTAAATACTGAAGAAATCCTCTCACCAACTAATTATCTATCTCAAGGATTTTATTAGTTTAAATGATAACATGCTTTCCTATTACATATCTCTCCATTCATGTAAGACACATATAAATTTAAATCTAAATAGATAATATTGACACCTAATAAAACTTTCATATATACTTATTGTAATAAATATAATGAAAATTAGACATTTTTTAAATAATTACCGTGTCCAACTATCAATCTGATGTAATTTAATGTCTAATGTGACAACACACATACCTAGTAGTGTGATATCTTCTCACAATAGAGCTAGATAAATAATATTGAAGGAAAACACATTTGATGAAATATATTTGTAATTTTATTTTAATAGTAACTAATGAAACATCCTTTATAGTAAGTCTTATTTAGGCAATAATAATTACTTAAGCTACATTATCGAATGGACTTAGATACTCTATATTAATTATAATATTTATCATACCGTGTAATTGAATTTCATAATTGGATCTATTTAAATATATAGTTTGAAGGACTTATAAAATTGAGTTCAATGTCATAATTTTCCTAAGTATACAAATAAGCAACTTACCAGTATTTAAGCTAGTAATCAAAGAATAATTTTTTATTAGACATATTAATTGAACATATCATATATATTGCGATGATTCATATTCACATTTTAAAATTTAAATAATATATTGTATCATCACATAATTATTAAGTATATATATATTCTAGTTTATCTCTACATATTACTAGGTGTTGTATATTTAATTTTTTAATCTATTAAACACATTTTTCTTTGTTTCATACATACATACATACATACATACATACATATATATATATATATATATATATATAAAATGCATGTGTGTTTGTTTATGTGTTTTATCGTACTTAGATCCCATGCTTATGTTCACTTATAACTTATGAACTTTATCATTACTTGAACCTTACCATTATCTAGTAACTAAATTACTTTCAAAGTCCATACTTATTATTTGCATCTTTTGTTGGCGTGCTAAAAAAAAACATTATATTATATTATTGAACAAGTAGTCACCATCATTCGTATATCGTTTTAGAGCTAAGATATATTATTGTTGTTGATTTATTATAGCATTCGAGGTCGTCGTATTCCTTCCCTTATTATACTATGTGTTTATGCACTTATAGTTGCATTGGATACACCATAACCTTCCCCACATCATTGATTATTATGTTTTGTTACCTTGACTATTGTGGGTTCCGCCCGTTGGATGCTAAAGTAAAAACATATATATAATATGATGTCCTGCGTACTTGTAGCCAAATCAAACCCATTGCCTCAGACTTGTTCGAGGACATATTAGGCTCGATAATACGCCAGGTAGATTAAGATATGTTACGCATTGTAACTGGTCTTTATTACTCAATGTAGGATTAACGCCTGTTTATGTTAAATACCATCATTTACAATACTATTGACCCTGATGTTTGTTGTAACGTGTAGCAACTATAATCATGCTGATCATTTTACGGCACTCGTGAATGGATTACCCGAACATTGTTTCCATTTTTCACAAGCTGTCGTAAAACAAGTTCAAAGAAATGCAGCACATGGCTTCAGTGCCGAGCGTACCGGTTTCCCTTAATCGAATAGCTCTCTAACGTGGCTAAACATAACACGTTTTCGTTACAAATCCCTAGGTAAACTTTATTGGAGTTCGCACAGCTGAGTTATCGTCTAAATTGTTACCAGGATCCGCCTCTTCAGAGATTAAGAGAAACGTAATAAATAATTAGCTTTTCCCCCTTATTCATATCACGGAGACTTGTTTAATGTCAAATTGTTGTTTTGTAGATCAAGTACGGATGAATTTCTTTGCAGCTGGTATCACGCAAGAGTTCCTTTTAAAGAAAGCTCAAATTCAATGCATCCACTCCGACCCCGTCTTTAAAAACCCTCATCAGCCTCTGCATATTCTCAAACAAAAATTCTTCACTTAACATTAGAATCAGACAATGGAAAGCTTGGGAGCGTCCTCCACGATTTTAGAGAACGTATGGGCCGCTATCGTTGAGCAGGAAAGCCCTCTCTCACAATCACAACTCCAAGGTAATGGCTGTATCACTTCATCACTCACCTCAACCACAACTTCTCTGTTTCTGAATGACTGCGAGAAGGTTATGGGGGAGTCCAGTCTGAGCGGCTGTGAAGATGGTGTTTTGGGTAAGACACTGGACGAGTGGGACATCACCGATGTTCTGGAAAGACTTGTGAGTTTGAGGCGATGGCTGTCTGGCAACTGCGAAGCTCTTGACCTCGTCAAAGTGAACAACCAATCCGAGGAGGGAAATAGTGTGCAGCAGCACGAGATCAGGAAAAGAAGACGTGTTGGTGGTTCTGTGGCGGCGACGGCGGGTGAGAAGCGGTACAGAGGCGTCCGGCGGCGGCCCTGGGAAAATACGCAGCGGAAATCCGAGACTCGAAGAGACAGGGCGCACGTGTTTGGCTTGGGACGTTTCTGACGGCGGAGGAGGCGGCCATGGCATACGACAAAGCCGCTTTAAAAATGAGAGGCTTTGGAACTCACTTGAACTTCCCCGCGGAAGTGGTCGAGCAGGCCCTCGCTCAAGAATTTCTCCACTCCAAGTCTGTAATTGCTCCGATGTGAAGATCAACAATGGATTTGAATTGCAGGACGGGATTTTGACAATAGGGTGAAGATTTTTGGGTCTCTAATTTTTTATTTATTTAATTTTTGTCTTGATTTGCAAAGTTGGGCCATAGAAATTGATAGTGTGAAACAAACCACGCTGCATGTACCTTATGCGAAGATGGACATGTATCGGTTTTGTTGTATTTGTAATTACAAATGGTTTGTTTTTTAAAGTGTTAATTCTTAATAACAACACCCCTTTGCACTCGGTGTGCTAAATTTGTGAAATGCTACTCTTTTATTTTTTTCTTCTACATTTATCTTTTACAGCCATCTTTTATTCTCCACATAGCTGCATGTGCTCTCCTTTGGTGACAATACTTTATACCACAAAAAGGGCCTCTTAGAAAACCTGCTCTTTTATGAAGCAACATTACTCCTTGTGGATCTGCTATTTTGACTTGGCAGCCTCTTTTCGCGCACTATACGTTGTTTGACTCTATGTCTATAAGATTCAATCATTGGCTCTATGTCAATAAGATTTAATATTTAATATTATGTTATGTTAAAGTCAAAAATTTTAAATCTGCTACCAAAATTTCCATTCAAACCCATTCGCAAAGAATGAATAGATCTACTCAAAATTCATTTCAATAAGCCAGTGAAACAAAGATAAGTATCTCAATGATTATCTCGAAACGAAAGTGAATATAATAAGCCAATATGCTTCCCTCTATAGAAAACCCCACCAACAAATTGTCTCACACTTTTCGGGGTACCGTATTTCTCTAGCCTGTCATTTTTACAATTTTTTTCACTGGTCGTAGTTGCTCATCATTCCTAGTTGTGTTTTATTTTGCACCCCGTTTATATGGTTATCTTTTTGGCTCGAATTTTAAAATCCCTCGCCCTCTGGTGATGGAAGATAATAATTTCTTCTATCACGTAAACTTCCTGCTGTACTGGAACTGGAGATAAAGAATTAATAGTTTGCACTGCTGTCCACATTTGCTTAAATTGCTCCAATCTCATCCACCACGTATGGAGCCAGCTGTAGGGGTTGTTAATAATCTGTTTTAGTTTCCATAATATTTGCCATGTTTCCTAATAATATGGTGGACTCTTTCCACCCACACCTCAAACTCTGCCCACGTAGAAGGAAGTTCATAAATTAGTTTTTAGACTATTTCTCTGCAGTCCTCTATATATAGAGGCAATGTAATCAGTTTATTTCATATAATGTAATCGGTTTATTTTCTGTTGTGAAGTTTCATATTATTATATGCTGTAGCATGTTGTTTTAATAACAGCAGAATTACATATGTTGTGTAGTTTGTTTTTATTCTATCAAATTGGTATCAGAGTTTAGGGAGATCTGAAGTTATTGTTAGCTAAAGGGAAGTGCTACTGTTGGAGAAAATCAGAGGTAGAAGATCATATTTTTAATATGGCAGCAAGTAGCAGTATTTCTCAACCTCAAATTCCTATTTTCAATGGTAAGAATTATGAATTTTGGTCTATTAAGATGAAGACTTTGTTTTGTTCACAAGATATTTGGGATTTGGTATCTAATGGTTTTGCAGAACCACCAAATCAAGTAGCCTATCAGGGTTTATCACAAGCAGATAAAGATCAGTTGAAGAAGCATAAAAAGAAGGACGTTAAGGCTTTGTTCTTCCTTCAACAAGCAATGGATGATTCGGTATTTCCAAGAGTTGTTGCAGCAACAAGGTCCAAGCAAGCTTGGGATGCACTAGAAATTGCTTACCAAGGTACAACCAAAGTAAAGGTAGCTAAATTACAAACTTTGAGGAGAAGTTTTAAAAATCTTCATATGGGTGGATCTCATTCTATAGATCATTTTTATACTGAGGTTATGAATATTGTTAATCAAATGAGATCATATGGGGAAAATATAGCTGATCAAGCAGTGATTGAAAAAGTTCTTAGAAGTCTGCCTAGTAAATTTGATATAATTGTAGTTGCTATTGAAGAATCTAAGAACTTAACTATGTTATCTATAGATGAACTTTTTGGATCCTTATCGTCTCATGAATCTAGAATAAGCAGGAATAGCAATTCCACTTCAGAGAATGCTTTTAGATCTCAGGTTTCTTTTAATAGAGGAAGAGGAAGATCAAGTTTCAGGGGAAGAGGAAGAGGAATAAATTTATTTCAAGAGCAAACACAAAGGTTTGATAAAAGTCATGTTCAATGTTATTATTGTAAACAATATGGTCATTTGGCAAATGAATGTAAGAAGAAACAAGAAGATATGGATAAACATAATGCAAATTATTCAGATTTATTTGATAATAATTCTGGAAGTTTATTTATAACTTGTAATGTTGCTCAAGAAAGCACTAAAGATATATGGTTTTTAGATAGTGGTTGTAGCAACCACATGACAGGGAATAAAGAATTATTTGCTAAAATGGATGACTCTGTCAAATTTGAAGTCAAATTGGGAAATGATAGTGTAGTTTCCATGATGGGAAAAGGTGTTATACATATATTAACTAAAAATGGAGAAAAGAGATATATTCAAGATGTTTACTTTGTGCTTGGGTTAAAACATAATCTAATGAGTGTTGGACAGTTAATTGAAAATGGATATAGAGTTCTCTTTAACAAAGATGTTTGTACAATTATGGATAAGATTCCTAGTGATAGGTTGATTGCAAAAGTGGAGATGACTAGGAATAGGATGTTTCCTCTTCATATTCATGGGATTCAAGGAACAAATGATGTTAGTTTCAAGGCAGTTCACTTAGACCAAACATGGGTTTGGCATTTGAGGTATGGTCATCTTAATTTTGATGGATTAAGTTTATTGAAAAAGAAGAATATGGTACAAGGATTGCCACCCATCAAGGAGCCTACTAATGTTTGTGAAAGTTGTATTATGTCAAAGCAACATAGAGAGAGTTTTCCAGTAGGAAGTTCAAATAGAGCAAGGATGCCTTTGGAATTGATTCACACTGATATATGTGGTCCAATGCAAACTCCATCTTTAGGAGGAAGTCTATATTTTTTGACATTTATTGATGATTTCAGCAGGAAAACTTGGATATATTTTTTAAAAGAGAAGTCTGAAACCTTCAATAAATTTAAAGATTTTAAATCAATGGTCGAGAAACAAAGTGAACTATTCATTAAGGTACTTAGATCTGATAGGGGTGGTGAATATAGTTCTAATAAATTTTTAGATTTTTCAGAGATAATGGGATCAAAAAACAATTTACAACAAGGTACACACCACAGCAAAATGGTGTAGCGGAAAGAAAAAATAGAACCATAATGGACATGGCAAGGAGTATGCTCAAGGCTAAAAAATTGTCTAATGAATTTTGGGCTGAAGCGGTAGCATGTGCAACATATATTTTGAATAGAAGTCCTACAAAAAGTGTGAAAGATAGAATTCCACAAGAAGCATGGAATGGTAAGAAACATTATGTATCTCATCTTAGAATTTTTGGATGTGTTGCATATGTTTTAGTTCCATCTGAATTAAGAAGAAAATTGGATGATAAGAGTGAAAAATGTATCTTCATTGGTTATAGTGAGGAATCAAAAGCTTACAGATTATTTAACCCTATTTCAAAAAAAATAATTACTAGCAGGGATGTCATATTCAAGGAAGAAGAAGCATGGGATGGAAATGTTGATAGTGTAGTCACAGCTAGAGCACCAATAGCAAATAATGAAGAAGAGCAAGAAGAGCAAGATAATGAATCAAATCAAGTAGGACCAAGCACTCCACCAAGCTCTCCATAAAGAAATATTGTGCAAGGCCAACCATCAAGTCTTTCTACTCCAAATGTAACCAACAAATCAAATCCTTCACTTGCCTCATCGAAGGGTAAGAAAATGAGAAACTTGAAAGAGATATATGATCAAAGTGAAGAAATTTTGGATTTGAACTCAAATTTTGTTTTATTCTCTCATGATCCTATGTATTTTGAAGAAGCAGTTAAGGAGGAACATTGGGTCACAGCTATGAATGATGAAATTGATTCTATTGAGAGAAATCAAACATGGGATTTAATTGATCTACCTGAAGGTAAGGATTATATTGGTGTTAAGTGGGTTTATAAAACTAAATTTAATGCACAAGGTGAACTTGATAAGTATAAGGCTAGATTAGTAGCAAAAGGATTTGCACAATAGTATGGGATAGACTATAATGAAACATTTGCACCAGTTGCTAGACTTGATACAGTTAGAACTATTTTAGCTATAGCTACACAAAATGATTGGAAAGTTTTTCAAATGGATGTAAAATCTGCCTTCTTGAATGGTATTCTTGAGGAAGAAGTCTATGTTCAACAACCTCCAGGTTATGAGATATGTGGGCATGAAAGTAAAGTGTATAAATTAAACAAAGCTCTATATGGTTTGAAACAGGCACCTAGGGCATGGTATAGTCGAATTGATTCTTTTTTGTTGAGTGATGGATTCAATAAAAGTAGCAGCGAGCCCACATTATATATGAAAATCAATGAAGAAAATCATATTTTGATTGTATGCCTATATGTTGATGACTTAATTTTCACAGGGAATTTGTCAGTTGACAAGTTTAAGACAACAATGATGAAAGAATTTGAGATGATAGATTTGGGAATGATGAGATACTTCTTAGGCATTGAAGTTGTTCAATATGATAAAGAAATTTTTATTTGTCAATCTAAGTATGCCAAGGATGTATTGAAAACATTCAGTATGTTGAATTGTAAACCAGCATTAACCCCAGTTGCAACAGGAACAAAACTTAGCAAAGAGGATGAGGGTTCACATGTTAATCCAACTATGTTTAAGAAACTTGTTGGAAGTTTATTATATCTCACAGCTACAAGGCCAGATATCATGTATGGTGTTAGTTTGATTTCAAGGTTTATGGATTCACCACAAGAGTCTCATTGGCAAGTTGGGAAAAGGATACTAAGATATATTGCAGGAACAAGTGGATATGGAATTCTATATTCCAAAGCTAACAAATTTGATTTGATTGGTTATACTGATAGTGATTTTGTAGGTGATGTTGATGACAGGAAAAGTACTTCTGGATATGTCTTTCATTGTCGCACAGGTGTAATCTCATGGGCATCAAAGAAGCAAGCTATTGTGACACTTTCATCTACTGAAGCAGAGTACGTAGCAGCCACATCAGCAGCATGCCAAACAATTTGGTTGAGAAAAATATTGAAGGATCTACAGCAAGTAAAAGAGAAGTCAACACCAATATTTTGTGACAATAAATCAGCAATTGCTTTATCAAAAAACCATGTTTTTCATCAAAGGAGCAAGCAAATTGATACAAGATACCACTTCATTAGAGAGTTGGTTAATAGCAGTGAAATTTATCTTAAATTTTGCAAATCTGAAGAACAAATAGCAGACATTTTCACAAAGGCACTGCCAAAAGAGAATTTTGAATACCTACGAGAAAATCTAGGAATGATTGATGTTAAATCCTTTGTAGAAGAAATTAAGGAGGAATGATGGAAGATAATAATTTCTTCTATCACGTAAACTTCCTGCTGTACTGGAACTGGAGATAAAGAATTAATAGTTTGCACTGCTGTCCACATTTGCTTAAATTGCTCCAATCTCATCCACCACGTATGGAGCCAGCTGTAAGGGTTGTTAATAATCTATTTTAGTTTCCATAATATTTTCCATGTTTCCTAATAATATGGTGGACTCTTTCCACCCACACCTCAAACTCTGCCCACGTAGAAGGAAGTTCATAAATTAGTTTTTAGACTATTTCTCTGCAGTCCTCTATATATAGAGGCAATGTAATCAGTTTATTTCATATAATGTAATCGGTTTATTTTCTGTTGTGAAGTTTCATATTAATTATATGCTGTAGCATGTTGTTTTAATAACAGCAGAATTATATATGTTGTGTAGTTTTTTTTTATTCTATCATCTGGCACTGCCATTCAGAGCTTCGAAAAATCCTATCGAATCTTCTCAAAATGCTAATATATTCTTGTCAAAAGATTTCAGAAATCCAATTTGATCCTAACTGTAAGATTAACACAACCGATGGTTTTTGGCGATGAAATAATTCGACATGTAAAAGTCTCAGGCTTCTCAGAATCTTCTTTTCAGCAGTTGGAATGTCTAATTTTGTCCAAGGACGATGAAACCATTCTCAATAATCTCGATATGAGATTGTGGGTTCTGGATCCTGGACAGGCAATAATGGACTACATCAGAGCCATTTTCTCAATATTGGGACGATCTGCGCGGAAGACCAGAAGTCCAGACCTGCCAGGCTTTTGCTATTACTCGCTATGAGATGTCTCACCTTATTCCAAGCCAAAATTGTTAACAACGATAGAAAATGCATCACTTGCTTTGATTTTATAGTGCAAGAAATGGAAGCCCTTCCCAAACCATTATTACCATCTATAACTGAATTTTTATGTGGAGAACCATTAGGTCTAGCAACCAGTAATCCTTAGCATGAAAGATTATTTAAACTGGTCATCCTCAAGTCAGGAGAAATAAGAGTTTTTATTCACAATTTTATAGATTCCTGCATGTATTTGTACCATTGTCCCAAGATTGGTGTCAACATAAATAGTATTGGTCGTTATTGTAAAATAAAAAGACAAATTGGAAACCACAAATAGAGACACGAGTTTTAACGTGGTTCACCAATTTGGCTATGTCCACCAGAAAGCAGAGCAAATGTTTTATTCAGTCATTACAGCTTACATGCAAAGGGCTTTGCCCTCATATTTATACAACAGTCTTCCACAGAAGATGAAGAGATACAGATGGGAAGAAGAAATGAACAGTCAGGGAATATGAACCAAACAGTCGGACTTCACACCCAACAATCTCCCACTTGAAGTTGGACTGATGTCACGACTTCACATCTGAACAATCTCCCATTGAAACTCTGCTTTCCTTTACCAATACCATGGTAATCCATTGCCAATAGACAATCTTAATAGCTGAAATAGCAACCACAGCTAGTTGCTAATCACATCCAACTAACCATTCAACATCAGTAGATTTATAACTAGCGTATCTAGCCCATACAACTCACCATGTAGAAAATAATTACATCTTCCAACAAAACACATCAAAAAACCATTGACATGCAAAAACTTAGAAGATCATTATAGACCAATCCAAATTGTATGAGCAATGTCAACCAAAAGTTGACTCAATCTACCAATAAACACATAGAAGGTGTGGCAATAACTTGAGATGATTTGCAAACTGCAACCAAACTACTGCAAAAGCTCACATGACATCTTCCAAGTCCTCATAAAAAAGACCACATATTGTAGTTAAAAAACAATTAAGTACAACTACAATAGATGACCTCAAAAACTCTTGGAAGGGATACGCATGCAAACCATAACTCATCCTTCTACCAACACCACCAAGTGCTCAGCTATGTGAAATATGATCTCCTTTACCTCCCCATATAAGAGCATTTACAACACCCAACCACCATGGATGAAAGCTCTTGTAAACAAGAAAATCAAACTTAAAAACATTCCAGAACAAGGAACAAGCTCAACCATCTCCTAAACCCAAAAGCACAAGGAGATAAATCTGCCGAGTAGACCAAGAGTGGGGAGTGAGAATGATCCTCCAGGATACTCCAAGTCACAATGACTCTTCTCCAAGAACAATCTCCTCTAGGTCCATAATGAACTCGTGTCCATCCATAGGTGTAGGCTCCTCGGTCTTCATGCTGAAACCTCCAAAGAGAAGCTGCCTCAACAAATGCTCTCTAAATCCAAGAGAACTCTAGCCTTACCCAAGCCTCTTAGTTTTCAAGAGCACCTCGATGGTCAATTTGCCAAAGTACTCGATACCAAGAGCACTAACAAGATCAATTGTCAAAACTCCCACTGCATGTCTGCATATCCCGGGAACACAACCTGACAACTTGATCTCCACAAATCAAGAAACTCATGCTCCAAAGAGCAAAACCTAAAGCTGCAAATGCTGTATAACTTGCAGAAGTAGAGCCAAAACTAGCATCTGTGCACCTTTGCCCCTTTTCGTCCACACGTGAGGTAGAGGGATACACTCCTATCCAGCAACTCCCCATGTGCACAGACATTACAAATCATCACTAAAGACTGTTTCCCTTTGCTGTCCCCTTTGTCTATAACGGAACTCAGGCAGACCTATTTTTCGTCTCAGTTGGCATCGACATGAAGTGAAATACTTATAAACAATACCTAGTTGTTTTTCCCCCCACACAAAAGAAGAAACTGTTCACCTAGCCTAGAAGAATTTCAGCTCTATCTCTTCCCCAATAACCCTGTGATAACCGTACCTCACAGGAATGACATAGAGCTTGACCAAAATCATGGCCCCTGTTATAAAGGTAGAAAATTATTTACTACACATGATGCCCAATTATTTTTCTATTACATTAGTGCGCAATGCTCTGAGTGTCTGATTACACCATCAACATCGATCATGATTAAATCTACTCCAATGTCCAAGCATCTCTCTGCCTTCCTTCTCTATCTCAGCTTTAGCAGCCTGCCTGCCCTTGCCAATTGCTGCCCCAAAGTATCGATAAGCTACTCCTGATGGCTCAATCATATATAGTTGAGGATCATCTCTATCATAACCTCCAAGGATAACTCCAGATACAAAAGGCCTTAACCACCAATAAAGTGTACACAAATGTACATAGCTAGCAACTCGTTCACATAGTTCCTTCACAGGGATTGGCTCGCCATACATACTTTCATAGCTAGTTGCCTCTAACTTTGCACGAGCCACAATTTGGCCACCATCTGCTATGAACCAAGCAACAGCCATGCCAGCATGACAATGGACGGCATGAATTCTTCAGTTAGATCCTTCTAAAAGCATCTTAGAAGCAATGAGCTTCTCTACCCCCAAAACAATTCCATCCTTGCACTTTATGCCAATCACAGTTCCGCTATTATCAATAGCCTTTGTGGCATATTCAATTTGAAAGACTCACTCGTCACTGACAAATCATACCTGGTTCCGATGCTGCCTCTTAATTTCTCCCAGAACAATTTATTTTCTTCTAGATTTTCCAGTGTGGGGTTTGCCTTTTTGACTCAGCAAATCTAGCGAGCCTTTGTTGACATCTTTAAAAACTGTCATATGAGCAGGCTTTGAATCCGAGGCCATGTCCTTAGTATCTATTCCACCATGGTAGAAAAAAACTAAAATAAAATAACATAAAAATAGAATAAAGCCAATTGCATTAAGAAATCCAGCTATTTCTTCGGTCTCTTCGAACAATAGAGCACTCCAGGGATCTTCACTGGCTAATTCATGACAGACACCACAAAACCTCAGTGCAAAAACTCTAGATTTTGACAAAATCCTTTCATTTGTTTAGAACTCAATTATGGCCTATTGAGCTCTTTGTTTATCCATACAGGCAAGACCTAGTAGAAACGTATCATGACACAACTACTGGAATGGCCGACAGCATTATAATTGCTTCTACAATCAAAAGGCCTTTATCTTGGCCTTCTTGTATTGCTTGAAGGCATCGTACCAGGTGAAAGCAATGATGTGCACAAGCTCCTCCTTGGTGCTGATAGAGATGCGAGACTTCATTATACAAAGGGCCCTGTAATAGCTCTGCGACAAATCCTGCTGCACCTCCAGTGTGTCCAACGCCTTTTCATCTCCCCTGCATCCTGTTACACTCCTCTGCTCTCCTCGATCTTTTCTGGGCTTTGATACCAATTGTAAAATAAAAAGACAAATTGGAAACCACAAATAGAGACAGGAGTTTTAACGTGGTTCACCAATTTGGCTATGTCCACCAGAAAAAAGAGCAAATATTTTATTTAGTCATTACAGCTTACATGCAAAGGGCTTTGCCCTCATATTTATACAACAGTCTTCCACAGAAGACGAAGAGATACAGATGGGAAGAAGAAATGAACAGTCAGGGAATATGAACCAAACAGTCGGACTTCACACACAACAGTTATATTCATCCATTTAGGAGGGGATTTGATTTGTTGGCTATAGATGAAGCCCGTAGAGCTATGGCTCTCTGTCTCTCTGAGAAAGAGAGGTCAAAGATTATAATTTTTAGAATTGACGAGTCATTAAGGTATGAAATTTGTTTAAACTAACTCTGACGGTCTTAGTTTAGATATTATGAAATACTATGCCTATTATATTTGTAAGAAATTCAAATGAAGTTTAGATATTAGGGGTCATGGGGATTTTGATTTGTTGAAGCTTTTCATTTTTTAACTTTCTTTTAAATTATAACGGCAATTTAATTTTCAATATTATTAAATATAAAATGTATTTTTAATCAATCAAAAAGAAATCTAGAGAATATGGAATTTGTAGTTTTCAATTTTGCATAAATTATTAAATTATATAAAATTAGTTTTTATGGATACGAGGAGCCGACTCTAGGTTTTCTAGAATTTAGGTTTTAGTTGGTCACATGAGTTTGTGTAAAAGGTTTAATGATTGTTTCTCTGAATTGGGGTGACGGGGGTTAACTCTTTGAGGACTATAAAGTTTTTCTTTTTGCTAATAGTAATTCAAGAAGAAAATCAAAAGCCACCCAAAAATAGTATCAAAGTATTGTATTCGCTAACATGAAGAAAACTATATCACCAAGAAAATAATGTTGTAGCAACTTTTGAGACTTCCTTTCAAATAGGAAAATAAAAACATTAGCCTATACCAAAATGAATTGTCATTTTACCATTAGTGTTCGCCCCAGGTTTCTGTGATCAAGAATCGTGGAGAGTGTATATATAAGCTCTAGACCACATTTGAGGAATCTATCTATGCATAAACTTGGTTTGACCTAGGTGCTTGATTTATTTTATGCTTTATGATTAAGATCTATAATTTATCAATATTCTATAAGAAACATAATGGGCACCATGTAGATTTTCTCTTATCCACACTATAAATTAATTTCACTTTAAAGTCATTTTCTTAAGATGTGTAATTAGGACCCATTAACAACCCAAGGTGTCCAACAAGGCAACGACAAAAAAATAAGAAGACAATATTATGGCACAAAGTGTATGGTCATAAGTTTGATCTATTATTTCATTGACTACAAAATGCAAATATATGAAATGGTAAATATCAGGTTGTGGCCTTTTTAAAAAAAAATTCACAAGAATATACGACATAGTTAACTAACCATTGAGGTGAATATCCATTTATAATTTTATTTTTTTCATTAGTCCCTATAAGGAGTTTATGTTATTTTTAAAAAATGATTTAAGAAATTTATGATTTTTATTCAATTTTGGGGATGACAATTAAAAAAAGGAAAATTTATAAACTTTACAAAATTTTAATCTATATATAAGGCACTCATATGCATTTTGTTAAAATTTAAATTTAAATACAACCCTTTAGAATGTACCAACTAAAACTTAGCATAGAAAAACTTTGTTCACACTTTCATGGCCAGTTTACTTACAAAATACATTTCTTAATGTTTTTAACGATGACTCTAAATGGTATACAAAAATCATAAAAGGTAGTATGCAATATACAAGCCCAAAAATGAGTATGGCAGTGATTATTCATACTTTAAAAAAAACTCATTAAATTAAGCTACACTTTTGTATATAAAATGTAGTTATCATTATGCTTTACGATTGTTGACTTGAAAAAAATTATTTGGACACTAAGATTTTAGCTTTCATAAAGCACATGCATGATCAAATGATAACTGTAAAGAATATGGAAAACTCATTTATCATGTTGGGGGATTATAAAATTTATATTTCAATATAAATATGAACTTATGATCATTTGAAAGATATAAACATAATCACTAATTAATTAGTAATTATCCTCCCTTCTACGAAGGGTAAGGGTACCCTATGCTGCCCAAGGCACACTCTACCATGTGAGAAATCTCTTGAGTAGAAATCAATCACATAATTGTTATCATTATAGGAAAAACCTTCAAATATTGTATGTACATTATTTTTGTAAAATATTAATGGTTAATAGGTTTTTCAGTTTTGCAAGAAAATTCATCTATAATAACTACTACCTTTCCATGAGTGAACACTGTAGAAGGTTATCTTGAAGAGAACATCATCAAGAATAGCATGTGTATCTCAGTAGCCCTAAAAATATATGTTTCAGTTAATCAATTTAGAAATTAT
The DNA here is from genome assembly GCA_027943335.1 of Chamaecyparis obtusa. Lineage (NCBI taxonomy): Eukaryota > Viridiplantae > Streptophyta > Pinopsida > Cupressales > Cupressaceae > Chamaecyparis > Chamaecyparis obtusa. Next base: position 155,357 of record BSBK01012334.1, read on the forward strand.
ACAATTTTTTTGAATATGTCACATCCCTAAGTATATTTGTATTCACTCATTTTTTGATCTCCATGTTCTTCAACATATTTACTATTGGTCTATGCATTGCACCTCATTTAGGTGCAAGTGCTAGCTATATGAAATATTATATAATGGAATATGAATGTTTAGAGGAATATAAAAATCTAATTAAAGAACTAGTAGTGGATGAGGTATATGTCCTAATGATTCTAACAAAAAAGGAAACTTCGACAACAATTAAAAATTCAATCAAAATTATAATAAATTAAATATTTAGTTTCATTATTACAAAATAAGTTGGTAGTTACAATAAAAGAGCATTGGGAATAGAATAAAAAATATTACATTTATGTGAATAAAAATAAAAAATTCTCTTTCCCACATGTAATGCCAATAAGGAAGGCTTAGAAATTGTATGTCTTCTTGAGAGGGGTTCTCATACTTACATAAAAAGGAATATGAAAATATTTGTATATATGGATGATTAAATAAATGTTCAAGTGTGTCTTAGTGACCAAAAAGAAGATGAAGTTGTAGGAAAGGTCATAGATTTAATCAAAGTAAACATGAGGGAAAAAACTACATTTGGAATGTCTTATATTTCCCTGCAATTTCATATGAAGCAATGATATTGAGTAAATACCAAAGAAATCCTCTCACCAAATAACTATCTATCTGAAGGATTTTATTAGTTTAAATGTTAAATTTCTTATTTGTATATGTAAGGAAAGTATGACGTTTCACTCAATTTTATAGGGCGTTTAAACTACATATTTGTGTAGGTCCAATTATGAAATTAAATTACATAGTCTAATCAAGATACAATTAATATCGGGTATCTAAGTCCATTTGATAATGTAACTATTAGTTAAATTTTTTAATTTACACAATCTTTTAATCCCAATTAGTCATCCATAGTCATTTGACAGTTTCCTACACAAGTCATCATCCTTTATGAGTCTATTGGATATGTGTCAATTTCATTTCGACACATCATCCTAGTCTTTTGGGTGGTTTTGTCACCACTCCAGTTCATCCCTCTATTTGTAGTTGGACTTGGTTGCATTCCAGGTCTATATGTATTTGACTTATCCTTTGATTCAAATGGTTGACTTTCTTGCTCTATTTTGTGCTTCTGATTTATCTCTATAGATCCTCATTTATTATAAGGTATGAGATTTGAATAGAGATAATTGGAAGCTGAGTTTGGAATCATAAGTATACTATGAAGCATCATTTACAATAGCCAACAAGTGCATTATGATGGGTTGTGGAAAGTGTGGTGATGCATGTGTGTTTCTCTCGATCTGTGTGGATGCCTGGATATGCGCATTGAGCCCTAGTACCTGCAATGACTCCCTCCCATATAGGAAGCACCCCATCCATGTATGGGTGAAACAAGGGTTTGTGCATGCAAAAATCCATGCAATTTGAAATGGGGCTCTTCGTGCAGTAAAAAAATGATCCCACTACTATCATTTTGAGTGTTTTCTGTGCGTTTGGTTACAAAGAACTTCTATAAGGTGCCAAAAAAGGGGGGGGAGGATAATAAAGGGGTTTTTGTGTGGTTCAAAATTTTCTCACTTCCTCATGAAGTTCTTTTCTTTCTTCATTTCTACATTATATAAATAACTATCTAAGTCTAGTAGCACAGATCTTAATATAAATATACAACCCCTAGCTCCTTTCAATTATCATGATTGGAAGTTGAAAGTAATTCCTTTACTAAATAATAAAGTCTTATATAGGGTAACAATGGGAACAAAAAAATAACCTAATGCAGCTAAGGACAAGGAAAAGTATTTTAATAAGTGTGACCACGCATTTGGCTTTCTATGCTTAAACCTATGTCCTGGATTAGTATTTCATGTTTAGAACTTGAAAACACCCAATGAAGTTTGGGAAGCTCTAAAAAAACTATTTGGGATAGTTGATGAACTTAGAAGTCATGAGTTGGAAAATCAACTCCTAGGTCTTAGTCCTTCTAGTTTTTCAACACTAGAGGACTTCTACACTAAGTTTAAATCTTTAAAGTTACAACTAAAATATTGTTGAATTGACAAGAAAGAGGATCAATTAATACTTTATGTACTTTCCAAGCTAGGTTCTTAATTTTATGTGTTTTTTTGTAGTTTCTATTCTACTAAAAGATCCCTTGATGCCTCATAGTCTATGCCCTCACTTGATAACTTCATTGTTGATCCTACAAGGGAATAAGAAAAGTAAAGTCAAATGGGTACTTTGAAATCCAATAAGGCAAAAACTCTAACTGTAGGTAATGAAAAGCATCAAAATGCTAAAGGAGAGAAAAAGAAGACTAAAAAGGACAAAGAAGGGAAGAGAGAAGAAAAAATTAACAACTTATAAAATGATAACTCATCTTAGCAAAGTATTCCAATTATTGAGAGAGTTAAATGGTCCTTTTGTAACAAAATTGGTCATGAAGAACATCAATGCATGAAAAAATAGATTGAGCACCTCACTTTTCTACTTAAAAAGTATAATATTGAGGTAAATGATCATGTCAAAATTTCCTCTTTAAATCATGAGATTAATAAGGATAAAGATAAATTGAAAATAAGGATCTTATTTTCTAAAGAAGCTATATATTCTAGCACTACACACCATATGGGCTCTCATTCAGATCTTGATTCTAGTCTTCATACTTAAAATGATTCAGCAGATCATAGTCATAATCATACATATTTTTAGGAAGGGTCACATCCTCTTCGTTGTGTGTGGTCTACATAAAAAATATCATCATCTTTTGGGGGTACCTTATAGGCTTCTTTACTTCTTTTCTCGCTTTTAGGGGATTGTTTTTGCCACAGGGTTTTCTATCTTTCTCCGTTTATAAAATATTTTATTGTACATGACTACCTCATCAGGCTAGTAGATAGGGCTCATCTTTTTCTTGTCCTTATAAGTTATACTTAAGGGGGTGTTAGTGTAATTATTTAATTTTCACATAGGATTTTAATCCTAATTAGTCATCCATAGTCATTTGACACTTGTCTACACAAGTAATCATCCTTTAGTAGTCTATTAGAGATGTGTCGATTCCATTTTGACACACCATTCTAGTCTTTTGGGCAATTTTTTGCCACTCTAGTTCAACCCTACATTTGTGGTTAGACTTGGTTGCATTCCATGCCTATATGTAATTAACTTCTCCTTTGACTCAAATGATCAACTTTGTGGCTCTATTTTATGCTTCTAATTTATCTTTGTAGATCCTCATTTCTTATAGTAACTTTAGTAATTAATATTACCTAAATATGACACTATTTTAAATGATGTTCGATTAGTTACTATTATAAATATTACCAATATATTTCATTAAATATCATTTCCTTCAACATTATTTTCCTAGTTATATTGTGGGAGGATATCAAGTCACTAGGTATGTGGGTTGTCACATTAGGTATTCAAATTCAAATATATAGTGTTTGATAAAGTAAAAAAAGTTTTATAGGCTGCCTGAAACCCAGTACATAACTCAAAATAAAACATTAAAGCCCAATTCATGAAAAAGAAGGAACAAAAGATGAAACATGCCATAATAGGGCCATAGTTTTAAAAAACTAGCAAAAGCAAGAAAATAAGATAAATAATTAAAAATACCAACACACAGGGGCAACAGGAAAAACTAGGAAAACTCATCAGGCTATGTACCTGAGTAAGTCTTCCACCTTGGACTCCAGGATCTCCATATTTGTAGCAGCTACCTTTATCTTTTGGAGATCATTAGTGTCATTGTGTTGTGTTTTCTTCTTGGAACTAGCCCTTGTCCTCTTTCCAGGTCCATCATCTAGCTTATGTTCCTTGTCATCTTTGTTGTGCACCTCATCTTTTCCCCCAGGTTTTTCTTCCATATTTTCAATGAGAATTTTAATGTGCTCATTAGAAGCCTTCAGGATGTTAAAGCTTTGTTACACTATGCTTTTGAGCATCTTCTCGAAGCTCGGTATTTTTTCCTCCATCTTATTGATCCTATCTTCTAGCCTGATGTGTTCCTCATTTGTGCTAGGCCCTTTGTTACTGTCATTCCCATTCATCCTATTCTTTAAATCCCCCACTTCATGAAACAACCACTTAATAGATCTATAGTTGCACACCATGTTGTTCCTAGCATTGTTGAGGAGGTCAAAGTCTATTTCCCTCACGTTAGACATAATTTCAAATATATACTTAGACTTAATAAAAAATTTAATAATGACTAATTTTCATTATATTTATTACAATAAATATTTATGAAAGTTTATTTGGGTATAAATATTAATTATTTTTTATTTAAATTTATATGTAGGTTACATGCATGAAAATATATAATATATGCAAGCATGTTATTACAATATTTTCTAATCAAAAAATATTTTTTAATTGAACATATCATATGATTTGTGATAATTCATATTCACATTTTAGAATTTAAATAGCATATTGCATCATCTCTTAATTGTTTTGTATCTATAGATTCTAGTTGATATATATATATTACTAGATGTTATATATTTATATTTTTAACTATTGAATAAAGTAAATTATATTAATTATATATCCATGCATCTCTAACTAACTAACTAGCCTAGTAATTAAGAATTAGGATTTGGAGCATAAATTCAATATAATGTAGGCAACTTCTAGGAGTTGGACCAGGGTTAATGCCGACAATAATATGCATAGCACTCTGGATACTACGGTCTTTGTTGTTTAGAAGAAATTTGAGGATAACATTGTCATGATGAAGAAGATTCTTCAGATTAGTTATGAGGGTATGCGGGCCTCGATGAAGAATATCGATGCCCTGGTCAATATGTTGAATGAGAATGACCCCAATAAAGCCATTGTTAATGTTGAAGATGATACAAAGGATATCATTGCCATTTCTTCTAGATCGAGAAAAAGGATTCGTACTAGTCTTAGAAAGAAGGATATAACTACCCCTAGGGATCTCATTGGCCTTAAAGTGGTTGTAAATAAAATGTTTGACCTTTGGGATGATGTGGCTAAGATCCTAAAAGATCTAGCTTAGGTTTTTTTGTTGATTTTTTTCTTTTCGTCTAGCTCCCTCTTTGCTGGGTGTTTTGTCAACTGGGTCTCAGTCAACTATTCGTGATGGGTGACTATTGGGTTCTACAGTCCATTTTTCTTTTGTGGTCTTAATATTTTATCCTTCATTCTTCTGATGTGCAAGATTTCAAGCCCCTTCAAAAATTGATTTTACTTTAATCCAAAACTAACTAACTAACTAACTAACTTACTTACTTACTTACTTACCTACTTACTTACTTACTTACTTACTTACTTACTTTCTTACTTACTTACTTACTTACTTTCTTACTTACTTACCTACTTACTTACTTACTTATTGAACAAAAAGAAGATGAATTTCTAAGCAAGGTCAAAGTTTTAATCAAAGTAAATATGATGTAGAAAGGTACAATTGGTATGTCTTAGATTTACCTAGGTTGGCACATAATTTGTTTAGGATAGGTCAACTATTTGAAAATGGATAATTATATAATATTTTAAAATAATAAATGTGTTATTCAAGACAAAAAAGAGAGCAATCAAATAATGGTGAAGATTGTCACACTAAAAAATAGGAAATTTATTTTCAAACTAAAATACAATAAAAATGAAATTCATAAAAGATCATTTAATGAAGTTCAACCATGCCATGACATGTAAGATATGGATATATTAGTTTTCAAGGGCTAAAATTTCTTTCCTAGAGGAAACTAGTGAGAGGAATACCATAGATTTAGTAAGCTGATGAAATTTATGAAGGATGCATTGTATACAACAAAAAATTAGGATTCTTTTCTAATAGATTGAACTTAAAGAAAAACATAATATCATATACATTGGCTTGGATTTACATTTATAGTCCAATATTAACTTTAACATGTTCAATTAAATCATATAAGTTCTCATATATGGGTTTGAAGTTAGTATGAATTAGGCTCCTATAATCAAAGAAATTTCAAAATTGTTCCCCAAATTCTAATAACTTAAGTCTACCATTAAAAGATAAATGAGTTATTCTCTTAAAATATTATATTTGGTAGTGTGGATGCTCCTCAGTCCTTGGCTCTAAGCTAAAGAGGCACGTGTGGGCCCATATCGGGTACATAAACCCTCCATCAAAAAAAAATAGAGGAAGAATTCAACTTTAGTGAGTTTCAATACATTTCTAAAATGAATATAATTTCAAGAAAATTGGCTACTAGCTACACCTCTTAAAATAAAATGAATTGTTTGAAAATAATAAAAAATATTATTATGGAGACAACTTGAAGTGTGCTTAAAACTAAGGGTGTACCAAATATTTTTTGGGTTAAATCCATTAGTAACTCTACAGATTTATTTAATAGATGCCTAAAAAAATGTATATGAAAAATTACACCATATGAGGTATGGTGTGGTAGAATACTAGGTGTAACAAATATTAAGATTTTTTGATGCATAAATTATGCATACATAAGTAATAGAACATGTAAAAACAATTCATAAGAGTGAAAAGTGTACTACTTTTGGATTCAATGAGGGTACAAAGAGTTCTTTGTTTTTGGAAATTTTAGTAAGTAAGAGTATAATCTTGGTTGGGGTGTTATCAATCTTGAAATTTTTTCCTTTGAAAAGAGTGAAGCAAGGGAATAGTTTGATCCTCAACTTGAAAATTGTGCTAATGTGATAAAATAGATTCTACAAAACAAAATATAAATGTCCATTGTTTGGAAAAAAATAAATATTAGTGGAACAAAGCTTTGTAGATATTACATTCCAAATTTTCCCTTTCATAAAAAAAAAATATTGATATTTTTGTGCTCTCTTTTACTTCAAAGTTTCAATTCCTATTTAGTTTAATTATTTATTAATGAACACATTTCATGACTTTATATTTATATCTTAATATTGTAAGAGTATTTAGAAGTTATACAAACTTACTTTTCTCATAAGATAAAAAAATAATTCTATAATAGAAAGAAAATGCCAATATTTATTGTATTATTGGCTAAAAATTGACATGTTTGAATTAAGTGGTAAAGATGGCAGATGTAATGTCACAAATTTGCACCCTGGTGTAATTTTCAATTTAGAATTATCCCTACCTTATCTTAAGGACATAAATTCTATGTCATCCTTCATGATCACCCACTTTGCCTCATCACCACCCACTTTAAATCCCAACCACACAACCTGTATGGCACAAGACAAGTGCATACAATGAAGATGTTTGTGTGGTGCACACTCATCCACAAATCTGAAAATGTGAAAGTTATTATTAGAGTTACAAAATGATAGCCTACAAATGTAACACCTATTTTCACCACTCGTCGATGTAGGATTTGATCCTACATGCATATATCTTGATTTTGGGCCTTCGTTGGGGTTGCTTAGTCACTTTCTCTTAGATACACTTGAATTGTGCACATTTTATTAATTTCTTTGTATAGATTTATAAACTTTGAGTTTCTCATTTTATTCTACATGGCTAGTGCATCCCACATCATGATTCCTATCGAAGCCTTTGGTTTTTTCATTGATGTCAATGGTATTCAGTAAGGTAACAATAAACAAGCAATACTGTTAGTCTTCATTATCAATTTGGTCTATTAATTAGTCAACTACAAGAGGATAATGTTAATGTAATCTATAGGTTGGAAAAATTATAGTCTGGTTCAAATAAATTTATTAAAATATTCTATGTTTGGTTTCTAAGAAGACAATATCACAATACATTGATATTTGTGTTATTCATTATATTGTATACCTTAACAAAAGATGGTTTTGCTTATTTCATTGATCAAAGAATGCATACAATCACTTCCTATCACTGAGTGGTATAAGATTTGTATGGTGTTCATAATAGCATAAAGTGTCAACAACTTAATAATAAAAGGATAAATAACTATGATAACTAACAAAAAAAGAATGGAAAAAATGGAGAGAGAGTGCGCTGGAGGGGGTCCTAGAGGGGGAGCTGGAGAGGAAGCAGGATGAGGTTTTTTGAATTTGAGTAAGAGTGGAAAGATGGGAGATCGAGAAATTATTGGGAAATCTGGGTCAGGAGATGAGAATCATATAATGATTCCTCCATTTGATGATGGGTATTCTACTGGTGGATCAAATCTGGGTGTGTTCAGAAAGGATAACAATCATGTCATGGGAATAAAGGAGGACCCGATTAAAAAATATAAGAAATTAGATGAGTCAACAAAGATTCATGGAGAAAACCCTCTTGACAAGGTGTCACTTCTTGGAAAGAGGAAATGGTCGGGGCTTTTTGGAATCAAACTGACTAGTAAATATTCCTTTCCCAAAGTAAATATAATATCAGACCTGTTAAAGGGAGATATAGGCATTGTGATTCCTAACCTGATCATGGAACATACTATATCTATAATGGAATACACGTTAGTTGGAAAATTTATGGGACCTAGCCCGAACATAAATATTATTAGGTCGTATGCTGACAAAAAGTGGAAGTTAAAAGGATAGGTAGACATAGCGGCTATGCCAAAAGGCTTCTTCGCCTTTGTGTTTTCAAATGAGGAGGATCTTTCAAAATTTCTATGTGGGGGACCTTGGATGATGGGAAAAATGTCTTTAGCTTTGCAAAAATAAACAATGAACCTAGATTATAATGAGATTCTTTTTACTATTGCCCCAGTGTAGGTTTGTCTCTCGGGTCTGCCAATGGAGTATTGACATGAGGACATTTTGGTGGCCATTGCTAGATGATTTGGTGAGCTCCTCACAATAGACCCAATGATGGTTGCTAGAATGAGATAAGTGTATGCAAAACTCCCTCAATTGATAACCTTGAATTCAAAACTAGGGAAATGGAATCAAGAGATATAATATGAATCAATGCCCTTTCTTTGCTTTATTTGTAAGAAATCAGGCCACTAGGTGAAATGATGCCCCCATAAACCACAAAAGGAAGTAAAAAAAGTGCAAGACCAGAACAAGACTCAGAAGGTGGAATGGAAAAGGAAGGAAGGAGATTCTTTGAAGCCTCCCCAAAAAAACCTGGAACAGTAAGAGGGTAGCAAGAAAGAGCCTGTAATCCTAAATCAAGAGGAGGAAAAGAAAGAATCCAAGCTGAAGAAGGAAAATGATCAAGAAGAAACAATATCAGAAGAAATCATCAAAGACATGAAAAGCTTGAACAATAGAAAAGATGAAAGTGTGGGGTCTCTTAGTGGAGAATATTCTTTCATGATCTCAAGGATTGAGGATAGTATGGATTTGCCCAAGAGGGTCAATACCCCTTTGGTCTCAAAGGCTAATAAAACATAGAATGAGGAAAACCATGTATCTTTCCCTTAAGGAAAAGTTAAGAAGGAGAGTGGTGAAGGTGTTGAAGACCAGAAAAATAGTGATTTCTCTAAAGAGAATAGAAAGGACCAACCTTCATCTCCTGAAGGAGAGAGCCAAGGATATATTAAAGAAATAGACCTGGAGGAGAAGGAATGTCCCTGCCAGGAAGTGGGAGGAAAAAAAAAAGAGAAAAGAAAAGTCAAGGACCTCCACTAAGTACTGATTTAAAACCAAAATCAGGAAAGAAGAATGTTAATGCTATGATGGGAAGCTCTATGATTAGAATGATGAAGATGTCAAGAGCCCAGAAGAAAGATGGAATCAAAATTTGAGGACAACAGAAAGCTGACACTAGTTCTCTTAAAAGGGAGAGAGGAAGGATTTTAGAGAAAGCTCAGAGGGAACAAGAAGTGAAATAGAATATTGCGGATGGTAAAAATCTTACCATCGATCAGGTCTTCTCCCCACCCCCCAAATGAAATGTCTATCTTGGAATATTAGAGGGTTGAATGGTCCTCATAAGCAAGATATGTGTGCTAAAATGTTGACACACTTCTATGAGTCATTATATCCAAGATTGCTCAAGAATGAGGTCTCAAATGGTGACTCATAGCTCTCTATTCATGGAGTGCAAGGGTTTGTAATGGAGGCCCTCATATTAGACCTACTTTGTGTCCATGCAAATACACCATAAAATGAGAGATTCAAAGAGGAAAAGAAAGAATGCTAGTCTCCATGATCATCAAATATGCATGCAAATGAAAATAGAAGCTATTCTATATGATAAGAATGCAAGATTAATCTATGAAAGGAAATACAAATGCAAGATTATTTTATGAAAGGAAATATGAATCTAATCTAACATGAAAGTGCAAGAGTAATCTAAATGGATTGCCATGGATGCATGAGAGAAGAAGAGAAGAAAAGAGAAGTTGTAATGTCCAAGTTCAAGTGCTCAAGATCTCCTCCAAAATTGCTCTCCAAACTTGCAGCATAACAATTGCATGAAAAACCTATATGAAAATGAGAAGGAGAGGGATCCTTATAAAGAAAATTGATGGCCAAGATTAAGAGGCAAAAGAAAATAAGCAATGGTGGAGATTAAATCTTGATTGATCCATGTGCTCATATCTTTTAAGAGGCAAAGTCAAAAGCTATGATTAAGAAGCAAAAATCTCACCACTTAGGAAAGTGTGTGAAAAAAGAATTTTTATTTAATTTTTAATTTAATTTATTTCATTTTTCAACAAAAAGAGAGATTTAAATGGAGGAATTTTATTAAAAGAGGGATTTTCTTTTAATAAGATTTAATTAAAAGGGATTTTTCTTTTAATTAAAAGAGGAAATATTTAATTAAAATGGAGATTTTAATTAAATAAAATTAGAATAGAAATGGGGGATTATTTTATTTAATTAAAAAGAAGATTTTCTCTTAAATAAAATTAGAATAAGATGCTCAAACCTTGGGAAATATTGAAATAATTGAAATTAATTATGATTTGATCAAGAAAATTGATTTGAATAAAATATTGCAAGGCATTGATTCAGGAAATTGATAAATTGAAGAATTAATTTGATAAATTGAAGAATGGGGGTCCATAGTCTAGGTGACCATTTTAGGGTGCATACATTTGCCCCTCTTTGACTAATGTGTGATCCATCTAGGAACACATGTAGTCAAAGAAAGTAGTTGAAGAGTGAGATCGATTTGGGATCACAAAACAACCCAGATGTGTGATCGATTTGGGAACACATTAGGATAAATGCAAGTTGATTGAAAAGGAATCTTAAGAATGATTGAATTGATTGAAAATGCTAAATAAAGGATTGAAATTTGATAGGTACTGTCCCCTTTTGAAAAAAATTGAAATGAGATAGAGGAGAAATAATGAATTGATAAATTTGATCAAATCGAACTAAAGATAAAGTTCTTGATGTAAGATGAAAGATACAAGGATAAAAAAACTAAGATAGATCATCAAGCATGAAAGATTTTGCCCCAAGGTTGAATTAGAAAAAAAGAAGTGGGGTGAAAGCGAATGGAAGATAGACGTTTGGAAGCGGTAGAAAGAAATGGAGAGAAGAAAGAGAATTTGCCTCAAGAAAGAGAATGCCCCAAAATCAACCAACTATTTAAGATAGAAAATTTTGATTGAGATCACAAAAGAAGATAAGGAAATGAAGATCAAATCATGACCATAATTTATTAAAAGGTCCACAAAACAGATGAAGGAAAAACCCTCTCAAACTCATAATGCAACCTAAAAATGCAAATTAACATGAAGTTGAACAATGTAAGGTACATGAAAATGCAAAGGTGTACTTGCAATAGAACAACTATAACATAGGATTTTTTGTTCATCATTCATTAGAGAATGTCCAGGAACTTATTTTCTTCATTGGATCATTATTAACGAACATCAAAAAATCACACAATCATCACTAGTCACAAGCACAACTATGAAGATATGAATGTGATTTATATCGGATTGGAATGTGGAAAGATTCTAACATAAGCATCAAAGACATAAAGGTCAAGATGAATTTTTACCCAATTTAATGTAGCAAAACCACACTTGCATCAAGGCATAGATGCCGGAATGACCATAAGAATGGTTGTGCAAAAATAGTCAAGGATGATGCCTCAAATCTCTAAAGTGGGTCAAAGGAACAATAAGAGACACTCTAGATCTTCAAGAACACACCTACAAGCAAAATGCAAATAAAAACATGACACATACCCCAAGTCCTCTAGCTATGCATCACAAAGAGACTTATTAGAGAGACTTATTAGACAAGGACACTCAACAAAAATCAATAATAGTCAATACACAAAGAAAAGATCATGACATAGCTCAAATATTAAGTGTTGATTTTTTAAAATTTAAGTGTGTTAACTGATACTGAGTTGCAAGGATAAGGATCGAATGTTTTCAAGTAGCTATGATCACATGACAAAACTAGGTAAGACTAGATTGATAAGTGTTGAAAAACACTTGAGGTTAAGAGTTGTATTGAAAAATATAGTTGGGGTGGTGTTGAAAAACACCATTTGTGAGGTGTCCTAAAGACTAACGCATCCAAGAGACCAAAGATAACATAGGAATACCCCCTAGACAAAGACAAAGACTAATTCCAAACCGAGTCAACTGTTATGATGTGGAGCCTAATCAGATTTGGAGACCACTTTGTTAGATGCAGTTTTCCCCCAGATGTAGCGATGGGGGTTTGGGGGCAGTGCCCCCAAGCACAAGGTCAAGGCGCTAGCTGTTAATTTTCTATTGGTCAAAACATTCTAGCCCTAAATTTTTAAGCGGTAAATGCTTGTATAAAATATTGACTTGGGGTTAGGGATTTGATGATGAGGAGAATGTTGGAGTAGCTTGTTGCAACGGTATTGAGCTATAAGGGATTACAGATTGTAATTAGGTTGTAATCACTGGATAGTAATAATATTGGACTCACTATTGGTGGACATAGCCCAGCGATTGGGTGAACCATGTTAAATCTTTGTGTCTTGTGTTCTCTTCTATTTGGCTTATTATTTTCTAATATTGGTTATTATTACATGTAATTACTATTTTATGCCTTGTTATTCCTAACAAGTGGTATCAGAGCTAGGTTATTTCAGTTATCCTTCTGTAGGAACTCACGTTTTAGTGGGAGTCTCATGGTTGAGTGGGAGAAATGGCAGACGAGGGTAAGTTGAAGGTTGGGAAGTTTAATGGGAAAAACTTTCAGTTATGGAAAATGCAGATGGAGGACTATCTCTATCAGAAGGATTTATGATAGCCATTGGGAGGAGTAAGCAAGAAAGATCCAGCCATGTCTCAGGAGGATTGGAAAAATTTGGATAGAAAGGCACTTGGTAGTATTCATTTATGCCTGGCACAATCGGTGACATTTAATATTATGAAAGCGATGATAAGTGAAGAGTTGATGGAAACCCTAGCAGAGTTGTATGAAAAGCCTTCTGCTTTGAATAAGTTATTTCTTATGAAGTATTTATTTAATATGAATATGGTAGAAGGAGGGTCAGTTGCTGATCATTTAAATGAGTTTAATACAATTACCAGTCAGTTATCTTTTGTTAGTGTAAATTTTGATGAAGAAATTAGGGCTCTTTTGATTCTGTGTTCATTGCCTAAAAGCTGGAATGGCTTGGTAATGGCTGTTAGTAATTCTATTTCTTGTTTAAATACCCTAAAATTTGATGATGTTGTCGATGTTATTCTGAGTGAGGAAATTTATAGGAAAAGCTCAAGTGGATCCACATTAGGTAGCATTTTGAATGCAGAAAGCAGAGGTAGAACAAGAGATAGAGGTAACAACTCTAGAAATCATAGGAAATCATGAGGAAAGTCAAAGGGAAAGAGGTCTCAATCAAGAGGACCAAATGATTGCTGGAACTGTGGGAAACTAGGTCACAAGAAGAAATATTGCTAGTCTCGAAAGATAAAGAAGGAGAAAAAGAAGGTGGAAACAAGGAGGCAAATGTGGTGAGTAATAAATCCGAAGAGGATGCTTTGCTTCTTTGTTTAGAAAATTCTGATGATTCATGGGTTCTAGATTCAGGGGCTTCTTTTCATGCTACACCCCATAGGAGTTATTTTATCGATTATGTCCAAAGTGATTTTGGGCTAGTTTATTTGGGAGATAATGAACCCTGTCAGATTGTTGGAAAGGGAAAAATTAAGATTAAGTTGCAGAATGGGAATCATTGGCTACTACGAGAGGTAAGACATGTTCCAAGGTTGAGTACAAATTTAATTTCTATAGGGCAACTTAGTGATGAGGGTTGTACAGTTACTTTTATTGATAAAAATTGTAAGGTTTCAAAAGGTTCCTTAGTAGTAGCAAAAGGTGTGAAAGTAGGCACCTTATATCTTTGTACAGGTAATACTATTCCTTTTACTTTAATTGCTATAGAGAAAAATCAATGTTTAGGAGCAGTTGCTGCAATTGAGCATGTAGAACAAGATATAGTTGCTGGAGATTCTGATATAGCAATGTGGCACAATAGACTTGGGCATATGAGTGAGAAAGGCATGAAATTAATTTATTCAATGAATGTTTTACCAGGTCTAAAATGTGTTAATATGGATTTATGTGAAAGTTGTGTTTATGAAAAATAGAAGAGAGTTAGTTTTATGAAGAGTGGGAAGGAAAAGAAAGATGAAAAATTAGAGCTTGTGCATACAGATGTATGGGGACCAGCTCAGGTATCTTCCCTTGGTGGCTCTCTATATTATGTTGCATTCATTGATGATGCTACAAGAAAAGTATGGATTTATTTCCTTAGACAAAAATTTGATGTATTTCAAACTTTTAAGAAATGGAAACCTTGGTTGAGAATGAGAGAGGTAAAAGGTTAAAATGTCTCAAATCTAATAATTGTGGTGAGTATTACAGAAAATAATTTGAAGATTATTGTGCTTCTACTGGTATTCTTAGGCAAAAAGTAGTTCCAAGGACTCTATAGAAAAATAGAGTAGTAGAATGCATGAATAGGACAATAATGGAGCATGCAAGGAGCATGAGGTTGCATGCTGGGATGCCCCTAAAAATGTGGGTGGAGGCTATCAATACTACTATATATTTGATAAATAGAGGCCCCTCTACTCCTTTGGGCTGTGGTATTCCAGAGGAAGTATGGATGGGTAAGAAAGTGAGTTATTCTTTTCTCAAGACTTTTGGTTGTGAAGCTTTTGCACATATAGATGCTGAAAATAGAAACAAACTGGAAGCTAAATCAAAGAAATGTATATTTTTTGGGTATGGAATTGATGAATTTGGTTATAGGCTTTGGGATTATGAAAATCATAAAATTGTAAGAAGCAAGGATGTCATATTCAATGAGAAAGTGTTGTACAAAGATCTGTTGTAGCAACATGAGAAGAAAGAAAAAGATTATGTAGAACTGGATGATACTCCAAAAGATGATGTTTCAGTCATTCCTTATGCTCCGCAACAACATCAACAACAAATACCACAAACACCAGTGAATGTTAGACGGTTAACAAGGCTAAGTAGGCCTCCAGACAGATTTTATCCCTCTTTGTAATCTATTTTATTAACAGATGCAGGTGAACCAGAATGTTATGATGAAGCTTTGTAGGTGGATACCAAGATTCGGTGGGAGTCTACAATGATAGATGAAATGGACTGTTTGGTGAAAAATTAGACTTGGGATTTATGTAAGTTACCTGTAGTTAAAAGAGCTTTACAGAATAAATGGGTTTACAGGTTGAAAGAAGAGGATGGAGGTAAGAAATGATTTAAAGCCAAGTTAGTTGTGAAAGGATTTGCACAGAAAAAGGGCATTGATTTTGATAAAATATTTTCTCTAGTTGTTAAAATGACTTCTATTCGCACTGTTCTAAGTATTGTGGCTACTGAAGATTTACATTTGGAACAACTTGATGTTAAAATAGCTTTTCTTCATGGTGATTTAAATGAAGAAATATATATGGTATAGCCAGAGGGATTTGAGGTCAAAGGTAAGGAGAACTTAGTGTGCAGATTGAAGAAAATTTTATATGGCTTGAAGCAAGCACCTCGGCAATGGTATCTGAAATTTGATAGTTTTATGAATGAGCATGGTTATACTAGGTGTCATTCAAATCATTGTGTTTATTTTAAGAGGTTGGATGATGATAGATACATTATTTTATGTTTATATGTTGATGATATGCTTGTAGTTGGGTCTAACATGGATCACATTAAAGAGTTGAAAAATCAGTTAGCACATTCATTTGCTATGAAGGATTTGGTGGCAGCAAAACAAATCCTTGGTATGAAAATTTTCAGAGATAGGAAAAATACAAAATTGACATTATCTCAGGCTGATTATATTGAGAAGGTGTTGCAACGTTTCTCTATGGAGAATGCCAAAGCTGTCAGCACACCTTTGCCTGGTCATTTGAAAATGACTAAGGAGATGTGTCCAAGGACACCAAAAGAAGAGGCTAAAATGTCTAGGGTACCTTATTCTTCAATTGTAGGAAGTTTGATGTATGCTATGGTATGCACTAGGCTAGATATTGCACATGCAGTGGGAGTTGTCAGCAAATATATGAGTCACCCAAGGGCTGAGCATTGGAATGCAGTCAAGTGGATTCTCAGATATTTGAGAGGGACATCCCGTACATGTTTTGGGGGCTCTACTACATATTTATATGGATATGTTGACTCAGATTTGGTAGGAGATATTGATCCCAGGTGGAGTACTATAGGTTATGTATTTACAGTTGGTGGGACAATAGTAAGTTGGATTTCTTGGTTGCAAAAGGTAAATGCTTTATCCACTACAGAGGCAGAGTATGTTGCTGCTACAGAGGCAACCAAGGAGATGATATGACTTCAGTTCTTCATGTAATAATTGGGACACCCATAGAGGAATAATCATTTTTTTATAGATAGCCAAAGTACCATTCATCTTGCTAAAAATTTAGCTTTGCACTCAAAGACAAAACACATATAGTTGTGGTACCATTTCATTCGGTTAGTTTTGCATGATGGATAGTTAAGGCTGGAGAAGATACATATAGATGAAAATCTAGCAGATATGTTTACCAAGGCAGTGACAAGGGAGAAGTTGAACACTTGTTCAATTTTGGTTGGTCTTCTAGACTGAACAGAATAAAAGAATAGCAGAGTCCAGGGTGGTTTATTCCAATGAGAGCTACAGATCAGTCTCCAAGTGGGAGGTTATTGAGGTGGAGTCTGATTAGTCTCCAAGTGGGAGATTGTTGTGATGTGGAGCCTAATCATATTTGGAGACCACTTTGTTTGGCATGGTTTTCCCCCAGATGTAGCGATGGGTGTTTGGGGGCAGCACCCCCAAGCACAGGGTCAAGGCGCCAGCTGTTAATTTTCTATTGGTCGGAACATTCTATCCCTAAAGTTGTAAGCGGTGAATGCTTGTATAAAATATTGACTTAGGGTTAGGGATTTGATGATGAGGAGAATGTTGGAGTAGCTTCTTGCAGTGGTATTTAGCTGTAAGGGAATACAGATTATAATCAAGTTGTAATCACTGGATAGTAATAATATTGGACTCACTATTGGTGGACATAGCCCAGAGATTGGGTGAACCACGTTAAATCTTTGTGTCTTGTGTTCTCTTCTATTTGGCTTATTATTTTCTAATATTGGTTATTATTGCATATAATTGTTATTTTTTGCCTTGTTATTCCTAACATCGACAAGGATAATGCATAAAAGGAATTTAGTGAGAGACTCTAATCCTAATATTATATTGATTCAAGAGACAAAGATGTCTAGAGAAAAGGTTGAAAAATTAAAACTAATTAAAAATGGTGGTTGCTTAGGCTGCAATTCGGAAGGGGCTTCAGGAGGGTTAGCTATTTTTTTGGAACTATTTTATTTTTAACTATTACCTTTTGGTTGAAGATAAGAATTTATTAGTTTTTAAATTTAGTAGCCTGAGAGATAACTTCACTTGGATTCTTATCAATGTGTATGCTCCAAATACGAAAGTTGGTAGGAAAAAACTTTGGGAAAAACTTTTTGATTTCAGGGTCACCAGGCCAGAGGATCATTGGATGATAATGGGAGACTTTAATACTCCCTTGAAGGAGGAAGAAAAAATGGGAGGAAACATAATGCAAGTGGAAAGAATGATGGATTTAATGGACTTCATAAGAAGTGAAGGTTTGCTAGATGTTGATTTGGAAGGTCTAAAGTTTACTTGGTCTAACAGATGCATTGGAGCTAACTTAATCCAAGTCAAATTGGATAGAGTTCTTATAAATCTTGATTGGTATACTAAATTTTCTTGTTCCTTATCATCTCTTTCAAGAATAGGATCAGAACACTTCCCAATCTCTTTCTCTACCAACCCCCTTAATGGTAAAAGAAAAACCCCTTTCAGATTTGAGAAAATGTGGCTGGCTCACCCAGACTTGGAAAATAAAATCAAGGATTGGTGGAGTATTAAGGTGGATGGTTTAGCGATGTTTAAAGTTGCTAAGAAAATGGAAAATATCAAGGTAAATATCAGACAGTGGAACAAGAGTGTGTTTGGGGATATTTTTGAGATAAAAGGTATTATTAAGTTGGATCTTAAAGAAACCTAGGAGGAAATCCAAAAGATAGGTTTCTTGGAAGATCTTAACAAAAAGGAGAACAACCTTCTAGTAGATTACCATAAGATAATTTCTAAGGAGGATAATTTATAGAGGCAAAGATCTAGAGCTTTATGGATGTAGTTTGGAGATAAAAACACTAGATTCTTCCACCTCACGGATCTCAAGCATAAGGTCCTTAATAGGATTCAGTCCTTAACTGCCTCTAAAGGGGTTATTTCAAAGAAGGAAGAAACTAGAGAAGAAATGACTAATCACTTCTCCCTTCTTCTTTCTAAAGAGCCTACTCTAAATGTGGAAGATTGGGGAAAACTATTGGAGTTGCTTCGCAAAATTTTGGAGATCAAGGATAATGACATCCTAAAAGCCATCCCTAAAGATGAAGAAATTAAGAAGGCAGTCTTTTCTTTTGAAGGAGAAAAGTCCCCAGGGCCAGATGGGTTTTAGATGTTCTTCTTCCAAAAATTCTAGAACATAATAGGGAAAGATGTGCACTCAGTAGTGAAATAATTTTTTGGCAAGAAAAGTGTGTTGAAGGAACTCAACTCCACCTTCATAGCTTTGATCCCAAAGAAACTAGGAGCTAATACTACAGATGGCTTTAGGCCTATCAACCTTTGTAATTCTCTGTACAAAATAATGTCAAAGGTTTTGACCTCAATAATCCTTACTTTGTTACCTTCCTTAATCTCTACCTAGCAGAATGGCTTTGTCCCAGGAAGGCAGATCTTGGATTTGATTATTGTGGTTCATGAGAATATCCATTCCTTGGAAGCTTTTTGGAAGCAAGGATTCTTAATGAAACTAGATCTTTCTAAAGCCTATGATAGAGTTGATTGGGCTTTTCTCTCTAACATTCTCAAAGCTTTTGGGTTTGATGAGGAGGTGATAAGACTTATCATGCAGCTGGTTTCAATGGTTTCTTCCTCATTCATTTTTAATGGGGGTCTTCAAAATTTTTTCTTCCTTCAAGAGGGATTAGACAAGGAGATCCTATTTTTCCAATCCTCTTTGCAATTATGGATGAAAGTCTTGGGAGATATTCAAATAGTCTAGTGTTAAAAGGGCAAATTATTGGTCTACAACCTTCCTCTTCAGCCTAGAAATGTTCTCATGAACAATTTTTTGATGACACTATATTGATGGGGGAGGCTTCAATTAAAGACGCTTGAAATATGAAGGAGGCCCTAAATCTTTACACTAAGGCTTCAGGTCAATTTATTAATTGGGAGAAAAGCTCCATTTTCTTTAGCAATACTCCAATTGAAAGACAAAGGAAGATTTCCTCTATTATTGGGTGCAAAATAGGGAACTTCCTAGCCCCCTATCTTGGTCTGTCTTTGTGTCTGAAACCTGAGGTCCCCTTCTAGAATGACATTTTGGATAAATTTCATAAACAAATGGTAGGATGGAAAGGGGTTGTCCTAAGCGAGGCTGGAAAAGTCTAGCTTCTAAAGGCCACTCTTCAAAATCTACCTATTTATGCTCTCAATCTCTTCAAAATTCCTCAAAAGTATGTTGATTTGATTGAAAACATCCAAAAGAGGTTCCTTTGGTTAGGTGTAGAAGAAAAAAAAATATTTAGCCTTGTGGCCTGGGATAAATTTTGTAAACTGAAGAAATATGGGGGCCTGGGGATAAGAAGTATCAAAAATATGAACAAGGCTCTTTTAGCTAAATAGTGCTAGAGGATATTTGAAGAAAACAAGGAATGAAACTCCATCTTAAAAATAAAATATCATTTAATCAGTCTTGAAGACTCCTTAAAAAATCAAGAGGATACCCAAGGGTTCTTCATATGGAATAGTATTTGCAAAGGTAAGAATCTGGTCAGGAAAGGGGCTAGATGGAAGTTGGGAAATGACAGGACAATTAAATTTTGGGATGAAAAATGGCTAGAAGATACTCCTCTTATTGAAAATATAGAATTTCTCAACATTATTCAGGGATGTAAGGAGACTTTTGGAGAAATGGTGGCAGACTATTGGAGAGGTAATAACTAGATGTATTTGAGTACTATAGATGAGAAACTAAGGCCTATGCATAAATCCTTAAGTACTTGGTTTATTAGAGAAGAGAATCAGGATAGCCTTATCTGAGAATATGATACCAAAAGAAATTTCTTAGTCTCATTGGCTACTACCCTCCTCACTAAAGAATAAGTAAGCCCTCTTTGTGCCAAGGTATGGAATAAAGCTCTTACCCCTAAAATTAACATGTTTTTTCGGTTGCTTGTTCAAAATAGAATCCTCACGCTAGATAACCTCTATAAAAGGGGATTCAATATGCCCAATAGATGTTGTATGTGTTGTGAAGACACTGAAATTTGTAAACACATAATGATTCATTGCTCCTTCACCAGAGAAGTTTGGGACTCAGTTTTCAAAACTATAAAGATGGAATGGTCGAAACCTTAAAGTATTGAGGACCTTGTCAAACAATGGAATATCCCCTTCCTTGGGAAAGAATTGAAAAGACTTTGGGGTTTATTTATCCCTCACTTTAGCTAGAGAATCTAGAAGGAGAGAAATAACAGAGTATTCCAAGATAAACACTCATCAAAAGAGATATTTGCAAATCTGGTTTGCATAAGGCTTATGGAAAATGTCAATGGAAATCATCCTAAAGACCCAATGGCAATGAAAAAATTTCAAGGAATCGAGGATATTCTGAACTAGGAAGATAATAATAATAACAACAAGAAGATTAATAAAAGAGAAAACATAGTTTGGACTACCCCTCCTAAGGGATGGATTAAATGTAACTTTGATGAAGTAGCTAAAGGCAATCCTAGGAGAGAAGGGGTGGCGGGCCTTGTCAGGGATTGGAAAGGTAAATCTTGGGAGTGATAGCTTCTCCAATAGGAATCCAAACAAATCATGTGGTTGAAGCTCAGTCAGCCCTTCAAGTGGTTTTGCTAGCAAAAGAGCTGAGAGATTTGAAACTCTAGCTGGAAGGAGATTCTTTAAATATAATACACTATATTAAAGGAAAAAGAAACCCTTCATGGAAAATGGCCCATATAATAGATAAATTTAAAGTCACTATTCAAACATTTGAAGATCATTATATTTCCCATGTTTATAGGGAAGGAAATATGTCTGTGGATGGTATGGAAAATGAAGGTACTCAAAGTGACATCACCAGGAAATGGATAGGAGAGGAAAATATTTCCAAAGATTTGGTTAGTCTAATTAATTATGATAGAATTAATAATAAAGAGGGTGTGATCATTGAGAGTAATGAAAAGGACACTTAAGTTAATGAGACATTGTTAGACAAAGCGCAAAAGGGTCATCATTAATAAAAAACCACACAGATTGTGCATTATTTGTGGTGAAAATAAGTGTAAAAATTAGAAGCATTCGATCTAGGAGAAAAACCAGAGAAAAAACCATAATGGTGCTAAGATGGGTGGAGGCTTGAGGAGGGAATAGCCGATGGACAGTGAAAAGTGGAGGAAAAAGCCGAAGGTCTAGAAAACTCTGAAAATAGGTGGTGTTACTTCATTCATGGAGATACCAGCGCCCTGGGGGTCAAATCGGTACCTAAAACTCAATGCTTTCAAAAATGACTGACTATAGTTCTTCCGACTATCTGAGCAAGCATCATTCGGAGTAGGGCTAATGTTGTAGTCAGAGGTCTATCCCATGGAGTGCCCTTTAGAATAGTAGGGAAACCTGTTGCGCCCTTAGAATAGTAGGGCCACTGCATGGCCATGACAAAGAGGTGATGAAGCAATTTGTAGATAGCTAGGTTAATGGTTAAATTACTGTGGGTGGTAAGTCTTTCACTCTCACTCTAGGTATTTTAGCTGAAATTATAGGTCTATCTCTAGAGGGTATGAAATTTCAAAGGGATGATAAGAGAATGGGAATGCAAGGGTATAAAATGTTTCCAAAAAGTGAGGAGGAAGAAGCCCTAATTAGCAAAGGGACGTTAGATTACATAGATATGTTAAAAAAATCAAGAGTTTATGGGATAATGTTACCAGAGTCATGGTTGAATACTTTACTTTGGATGGTCATTATTCTAAAGTTTATAATTTACATTTAGTTTTGGTGAACCATTTTCAGACACCAGAAGGTCTCTTTCCCCTATTTTTTGCTCAATTCTCTAGGCAATAGTATCATAGAAAGTAGGAAGAAGGCTAGCTGCGAAGTCCTACATGACAGACTAATAATGTTAATTGTTGAGTATACCAAGGATAAGATTCCTAACCCAATGCCTAAAAGGGTTAGAGTAAAAAGGAAAAGGAACAACATATAAGAGAAAACAATTGTTAGCAGGAAGAAAGAAAAAACCAAAAAGAAGAAAAATAAGGTTAGAAGTGAGGAAATTGATCAATTCCCTGAAGGGGAAGAAGAGGAGAAGAATGTTGAGGACATTAATGATGATAGCCAAGCTAATGCTGAGAATGACCCAGGTTCTGAAGGCCAAACCTTGGATAAAAAGGAAGCTAAGGAAAATGATGTAAAGGAAAATAATACAGAAACCCCAGAAATTGAAAGAAAAACTTCTGAAAAAGAGGAAATTGAGGAAAAAGAAGAAAGAGTTGACAATGCAGAAATTGTAGATAGTGAAGGTAGGACCTCTATGGAAAATGAGGAGAATACAAAAGGTGGGGGAGGAGAAGGAGAGGATTCAGATAGGGGAGAAGAAGGAGATTAGAAAATGGAGGATGAATAAGATAAGACAGAGGAAAAATATGGGCAAAACAGTGATAAAGAAAACATTAGTGATACTAGGGCAGACAACATCATGGAGACTATGGAAGATTAGAGTAGTGAAAAAATGAGCAATAGTGATAATAGGGATAGTATGGGTGATGAGGAAACAAAGACAGTGGTGGTATTTTCCCATGAGGAATGTGTTATACAGTAAATTTGCACCCTTGTCAAGCACTTGAGCCTAACAATCTAGTATAACATGGGAATCTCTTCTAGGTGTGGGACCTATGCTAACTAAAGAGAGACTTCCAGATTCTAGACTAGTTCCTCTTGGATAATCACCTTAATTTTCTTGATAACAAGAAAAGTAAACTGGACAGGGAAAGAGTTAGAAGGAAACTTTCAAGGAAATGACTGGTAAGAAAATCTATCCTACTAGGTGATACACCAAAGGTTGCATGGATCATGACATAACAATGATAGAGGGATGAAATAGAGGTCCTGATTTAGAAATGAATACATCTCCTTAAATAGGCTTGCGACAGTGTTTCTTAATGGGGTTTAGTATGAGACCATAAGGGAGATAGAGACTCTCTCAAATAATGGATCTTATAAACTAGAACACATGTTAAGACCTACAAGAAAACATTCAGTCGAGCAAGAGGGTATTTGAGAGAAGACAAAATAGTAAGAAGCATGCCAAGGCTTACAAATACTATCTTTATCATATCATCTATGACATACACAAGATGCAGGAAAGAAGAGGAAACAAGAAACTGCACAAGATATCTCTCCAGAGCTTAGTCATGTATATTATTTTCCAAAATTAGTTACAGATACATATATAAAGTTTAGGGATAGAAAGATGTCACAAGGAGTCTTCTTCAATATATCAAAACTACTTTTTATGAGTTACAAACTCATATATATCAACTCTCCAAGTACGCAGACCTAAGAGTCAATCTAGCCCAAAGATTTAGGGAAAAACTAGGGCTACAATAGATTTTCATAAAATAATATAGCAAGCCCTAAGTCTGTCAAGTCTATCATTAATGCATTTTAGAATTATCCTAGGCAATCAGATTTAGCAATGAATTCTCTTGGGAGCTATATTTTAGCCCATTAATGCAACCCAGAAGATCAGATTGATCTAGCTGCTTCTTTGCAACTAGGAATGAGGTTGCTACCACCATCAAAGCACAGGAAAATTTAAATATTCAAATATCTAAAGATAATGGCTATAGGTGGCACAAGAGTTTACATCCATGGTGGAGATTTTAATCTCCAATAACTTTAAAACATGATCGTAGATCTCTATCTTTAACTCTATCTTTACCCGTACTCAAAAATATGATCCCGGACATGTGTCACCCTAGTGTAATGGTGTGAAGATAAAAACCTGCATCTTAGTCATAGCGTGATCACAACCACTGTTGGATATTTTCTAGATTACCTCATAGTCATTGATCTTCCCTTTATCTCTACACAGATCTTCCTTACATAGCATCAACAACCCTCATTAGAAACTTTATGAACTTTATATCGTGACTGTCAGATCTATATCTTTCACTGTGCCTCAGGGGTCCCTTTAATTTCTGAGTCTCTTAATAAAACTAACTCAACCTAAATTATATGGAAATTATGCGGCTAAAGGCTTCTCTCCAAGTCTCCAAACATTTGGGAATATTCTATCTTGCTCATGAGATTAAGCAACTGAACAGAAACACACAGTTGCTGAAAACTTCAACATATTCCCTTTTTACCCTGAGACTTAGCGACTACCATAGATCTTTATGCGATTACATCTTAGTTGCTTGTGTCTTTCCCTTTTAGTCTTGTAATCCATTAATAAACTGGGCCCTAATTGATATATCCAGTGATTAAATCTTAGCCGTTGATCATCTTTATTTGGGCAATGCAATCAATGATAGACACATAATCTCTGAATCTTTCCCTTCACTTTGACTTTATCCAATGATCTGGTCACTAAGTGAAATCTTATTTAATCATTGAGTCTCTTAAAATTTATGCTAACATCACCTTTATCAAGAAATTAAATGATAGCCACAAGATGTTATCTCCCTCTGATCGAATCAATGGCCAATATTAAATCACTGCACTTACCTTCAAAACCCTAAAAACTCTCGTGAACTCAAGACTCATCGCCAAGTCTCTAAACAAATATTGCTCAACCTAATTTATCTAGTGATTAAGTGACATATGGAATATTCTATTTTTGTTGGGAGATTTAGCGACTGAAGGAAATTGCTAAATCGGTAGATGTTTACCTTGAGTGTGGTTTTATTTGGCGATCATGCGACTGGGCAATCTTCTAGTTGCTGAATCTCTAGAACTTTTCTTTAACCATAGTCTTTTTTGGATATTTGGCAACTGAAGGCAAAATTGTATAGTTACTAAAAAACTTTGGATCAGAAAGCTGACCCCTGGAAAATACAGTTGGAAGTGTATTTCCCACCTAGGCGAGGTTGAAAACTAATTTTTTGCCTTCAATCAAAAACTCAAAATTACTTAAGTCAAAATGGGTGATTTACCTTTTAAGACATCTGAAATGGTTTTCTTGAAAATAAATAATGAATACCCATGTTCTCAAAATGCTAGATTTCATCCGATGGAAAATGCAACAGACAATGGACTTTCCGCAATAGAGCATTGAAAAATCAGTTTTCTATCTTGTGAGTTGGATAAAAAATTTCTAAGTCAAAAACCATTATTTCTTTTAGAGAGGTTCAACTAATCATTCTGTGCACATGGGTTATGAATTTCACATATTCAAAATGCCTAATTTGCTCTACACGGAAAATCACTCTTGGAGTACATTTTCTGCCATGGGAACATCTGAAAACAAAGATTCTGCCAAGGGCCAAAACTTAAAAAATACTAAGTAATAATGCAAATTGACCTTACCTTGGGGTCCATTTGACCCTTTCCTTCAATAGAAACTAAATTTTACACCTCCTAGCTGCCCAAACTCCAGTTGGCAAAAAATCACTCTAACAATGCATTCTCCACCATGGAACAGTCGAATTCAAGTTTTTTGCCCAAGGCAAAAACTTTAAGTCTTTCAAAAACCTGGATGCCTTTTGATCTTATTTGGGGATCCCTTGGAATAGTTCTCAAATAAAAAAATAATTTAAGCACCCTCTAAGTACATATTTCTCACTTGGTAGAAAATTACCCTGCTGGTGAACTTCCTGCCATGGAGAACTGGAAAATCAATTTTCCACCTAAGGCATAAAACTTAAAAAAAAGTTGAGTCCAAAAGAGAATTTTAATTGCAAAATCACATGAAACCTTCTTCAAGATAAACCATGAATTTGTGAGTTCTAAGAATACCAAATTCCCTTAGGGAAAAAAATCACTCTGGTAGTGAGTTTTCTGCCCGAGAAGTAGCTGAAACTCAAAATTCTGCCAAGTAGGGAAATCTCAAAAATCTGAAGGTCTTGATGCAATTTCAATGAACAAATGGGCTCCTCTAATCTACTTCTGTAAGGAAAACACAACTTTCAACTTTTTAAATGCTTGATTTTTCATCAGGCGGAAATCACTCTGAGAATGCATTTTCCACTAGGGAGCAGTTGATAGTTAATTTTTTGCTTTTGCAGAAAACAAAAGATCCTTCGAGTATATTTGTAGTCTGATCTATCATGTAGATTCATCTGATCATACTCTATCAAAAACACTCATACCCATGTCCTAAAAATTCCTCAATCATGCTGGGTGGATAATCACCTTGAAGGTGTGTTTTCCGCATTAGAAAAACTGAAAACCAGTTTTCCACCAGCGTAGTCATAGACTAAAATTTTGCCAAGGCCAAAAATCAAAGTATGAAGGCTTAAAACCCAAAATTTTCAATGAGGATTTAGCACTTAGGGATTTTTCTTGAATGTGAGTGTTATCCAAAGGCCCAAAAGTAAAAAATTATAGAGATATAAATCTACCCAAGAAACATATATAAAAAGAATAGAGGTTGGGTTCAACCCTTGTGGGAGCCACATTTACTCCACTTGAAGACAATTTTGACTACTTAGGAAAAATTGGATAACATTCTTGGTGATTTCTGCTAGATGTTTGCCTGCTAGACATAAAACTAGTGGCCTTAGGAATTCCATGTGGGCATAAGAGTCTAAATCTGAGAGTAGTAATCTTTTTGGGAAAAAACATTTGGACTGAGCAAGAAGAGGGGAAAAAAACTAAAGCAGGAAAATTATATGAAAACGGAAAGAAATGTGCATAGGAACTTCTTGGAAAGTAGGAAAAACTAACTTAGGAAAACAAAATAGAAAGCAAAGAAAATAATTACAAGGCTGGGAAAACCTCAAAGCAGGGCTTCAGATGATAACCATTTACAAAAATGGGTAAGGGCTCTCCTTCAAGAGTTGAAAGATGAAAATCATTATATCCCTTGCACTCAGTGACCACAAATGGTCCTCCCCCAAAAAAATCAAATTTGTTATGTCTGTCTAGTTTGCTTTTGTACTCATCCCATTTGAGGACTAAATCTCCAACTTTAAAACTCCTTGATCTCGCTCTTCTGCCAAATTCTTCTTAGTCTACATCTGAAAATACTCCATGTCTTGCAAGGCTTTACATCTACTTTCTTCTAACTCCATGAGATGTTTGTATCTAACCTATAGAGGGTCACCCTCTTCAAAGAGAACAAGTTATGTTGCAATATCTAGAGCTAGCAACTCTATTGAAATAGGTAGCTTAGCCTCCTTACCATAAACCAGCATATATGGAGAATTCCCAATAATCTTTTTGGGCATGATCCTATCCAACCATAAGGAAGACTTGAGTTTGGAATGCCAATCTCTTTGATTTTCCTGTAGAGTCTTCTTGATTATCTTGATCAAGTTCTTGTTTGTAGACTCTCTTAGGCCGTTACCCTGGGGGTAATAGTTAGAAATTGTATTTAAATAAATACCATGTTTGATGGCCCATTCAGTGACTCTCAAACCTATGAAGGCAAGTGTGTAATCTGATATGATTGAGTCAGGGACTCTAAACCTATGAATTATATCATCATAGAATCCTAGGACTACACTCTCATTTTCTTCTTTTAAAGAAATAGCCTCTGTCCATCTGGTGAAATAATCTATTTCACTAATGATCCATTTGTGGCCTACACTAGATGGAGGATTGATTAGGCCTATGAAGTCTATACCCCATTTCATGAAAGGTTGATCAATTCTGATTGGTCATAGGGGCAGATAAGAAAATTTCTCTATGCCTACAAACATAGCACATTTCATGCATTTCTTTATGTAATCATGACTGCCCCTAAATATAGATGGCCAATAATATCTAGCTCTCATGATTTTAAAGGTGGTGGTCCTAGGAGAAAAGTGACCTCCAGAAGATCCATCATGAAATTCCTTTAGGACACTTGCCGTATGTTCTGAATCAATTCATCTCAAGAGAATACCACTATGATCTTTCCTAAAAAGGACATCATTTATTAGCACAAAGGGAATGGATTGTAACTTGTAGTATCTCCTTTTTGCTGAGTCCAAATCTTGAGGACATTCTCTTGTTCTCAAAAATTGAATCATATTAGGAAACCAACTTGTTGCCTTATCATGCTCTTATGTTGAATGCACAACTAAGGATGCATCTATGTTTTCTTTGTGTTCTACAACTTCATCCTTTGTAAGTTTCTCACAAAGCCCTTTTCCTCTAATTATCTTAGTGATCTAAATGTCAATGTCATATTCCATGACCTTGGTGATCCAACTGACTCTCTTTTCATTGAGGTCTTTGGAAAGAAAAAACTCCTTCACACTAGGATGGGTCACTCTTAAATGTATTTTTCTATGAGTCAATAAATGTTTGAACTTTTTTAGGCTTCTTATAACAAGTACATGCTTTTCAATAAAAGAATATCTCTGTTCATACTCTTCTAAACCTTTGCTAAAGAAAGCAATAGGCTGCTCCAATCTTTCAAGATTCTCCTAAGTTAATATTGTGGATATGGCATCAGGACCCCCGTAAAAATATAGGATGAAATATTTGCTAAAGTTAGGGCTTAATAAATTAGGGGCTTCTACCAACACCTCTTTGATAGCCTAAAAACTATCCTTCCCTTCTTTACTCCAGCTAAAAATTGTGCTCTTTTTTAACATGGTTGTCAAGGGCTTTAATAAGTCTACAATATTAGGCAAGAAATGCCTAACAAAATTTATTTTGCCTATAAAGGATTGCAAAGCCTTTTTTTGATGCGATAGAGGAAGCTCTAAGATGGCTGCAATTCTCTTAGGATCTACTATAATTCTTTCTTTGGATACTATATATCCCAACAATTTTCCTTCATGAATTGCAAACACACATTTCTTGGGATTAAGGGAAATCCTAAATTCTCTACACCTCTCAAATATCTTCCTTAGATTTTTGATATGGTTTGTTGAATGCTTTGAATATACTGTGATATCATCCAAATAGACCAAAAAAAATTTGTACATGAGGCTCTTAAAGGCCATATCCATAGGCTTTTGGAATGTAGCACCTACATTTGATAGACCAAATGGAATTTTTTGATAAGCCATGGTTCCCCATTTGGTAGTAAATGCGGTCTTATACTGATCTTCCTCGGAGATAAGGATCTGATTGTATTTTGAATAACCATCAAGTAGTGAAAATCTTTCTGATCCTAACACACATTGCAGAATCTGCTCCATAGATGGCAAAGGGTGCCTATCTTTCAAGGATGCTTTGTTGAGATCTCTAAAATCCACATAAAGCCTAAGCTCTCCATTTTTATTTCTTATAGGGACTAGATTGGAAACCCAACTATTATGTTTGATAGGGTATATAATACCACTTTCTATTATCTTAAGAACTTCTTTGTGCATAAGTGGCTCTAGTTTAGGATTGACAGGTCTTTGTTTTTGTCTAATTGGTTTTGCATTTGGCTCTAATTCAATTGTATGTTGAGCAAGTGCTGGATTGAAGCCTTTGAGGTCTTCATAGTGCTTGGCAAAGACATCACTAAACTCTTTGAATAATTGAGTGTAAGATTATTGCTCTGGTTCAGTGCTTACTTTCCCAAATTTTATATTCTTTCCTGGCTCTAATTCTAGATTGGCATGGTGCTCTTGTTGTACCACCAAGCTAGAATTATTTCCTTTTGCTTGGTCATCTTTGTTGAAGATAGACTCTAGGGTGACCAATCCTTAAGGGATTTTGTTTTTATTAAGTTGAACTACTTGGTCACCATAGTTTTGCATTAGCCTATCTTGATTATGTTTTGAGAATACGTCTTCTTCAAACAAAAATTATAGAATCTACTCATCATTCTCAAATACTTGCCAATTAGTATTATTGTCAAGGATGGAAGGCCTAATAATAATTTTAACATGTTATTGATCTTTTCTTGTTGAGACATTAGGAATGTCAAACTAGGATCCAACAGCAACAAGCCCATTGACATCTTGGTTTAATTTCCTAGGGACAACAACTATGTTGAAAACATGAAAATCTTCAATTGCATCCCAAACTCTATGCTTGTATGCTCTCATTGCATCATTTTTTGTTGCACTTATCCCTCTGACCTGGCTGACAACTAGTTCACTATTGCCATACACTTTTAGGGCTTTGATCTCTCTTTTCCTAGCCCATTCTAGTCCATTGACTAGACTTTCATATTCATTCATATTATTAGACAAAATTGAATCTAAAGGCTATATAGTATTTTTCATCTTTAGGGGAAATTAACGTGGCACCACCACCAAAACTATGCCTACTTCTTGCACCATCAAAGAATAGCTCCCAAATCTTGTTATGTTCTTTTGACTTCTCAGTATCCATCTTGCAAAGATTTGGTTCTATGGATCCACTCTCTTGCACTAAATAATTCCCAAAGTCAACATCCCAAATGATGTTAGCCTAAGCTTATGAAACCTTTTCTAATTCTCTGTCATCTAAGAAGATATCAGGGATACCTTCTACTTTGGTGTTGGCCTCTCTGGTGATTGGAAAGTCATCATTATCAAACACAAGGCAACTTACGTTGATCACATTATGTACATAAGGCTCTATATGGTGTGTAGCCAGTGATTTTGATTTTATAGTGACCTTGGTTCCATATCTTGTATGGAAAAGCATGTGAGACCAATTAGAAGAATGGTAGCCTCCTATCTTGGCTATAAATTCTCTTGACAAACACATGGTGAAGTAGGTAGGGAGGTCCACTATGTAGATATCAAGGAGGATAGAAAAATTGGGGCTAGCATGTATAATTAGGCTTGTGTCTTTGGCTAAACCCATTGTATTCACTGAGCAACCATCAAGTTGGGTGACCTCTTTTTAGAAAGGTTCCTATTTATGTCCCAACTGGTCAGCTACCTTCTTGGGCATAACTAAAATAGTAGCCCCACTATCTACCATACAATTATGTACTAGATAATCTCCAATAATTAATGTCACATAAAAGTGAGGTAGTTTTAAGTTCCTACCTTGCATGGTACCAGCTTTGACATTACTACTTGGAGTATCCTTCTCTTGATCTATGTTGACCAATACTAGCTTGGAAACATCGATGGAAGGCTTTTGAGGAATTGCTACTTCTCCCAACACTTTCTTTAAAATTTTAGGTTGTCCTAGAATAGCCAAATAGTCCCACATAGTCATGGTGATAATCATCTTCTTCATATTGTCCACAATGTTGAAAGGTATAGTAGTATGCACTCTTGGTTGTTCTTTCACCATTGTAGGCTCAAACTCTTTGGGGCCTTGGCTCTCTTTGACTGCAATGGTAGGCCTTTTCTTCAAAATGGCAAGAGTAAATGGATGTGGTGCCTCTATATATGTGCTAGCTTTTGCTCCATCCATGGTCTACTCCATGTCTTGAGCTTTTCTTTTTGACCTTGTGTTGGATGCAACATAAGGATCACCGTTCATTCCGCTAAAATTATACTACTCCCAATTGAAGAGAATAGTCTCATTAAATGTTGCATCTTTCTGAGGTTTAGGCACACTAAGTGACACCTCTATTTGGAGTTGTGAAGCGTTCTGCACTATTAGTGCCTAATTCATCCAGCCATTAGAGCATGTTGCCTGATTGTGTGGCTGGTTGTAGTGAAAACACCATTCATTGTTAGACACCAAGTTGTTTTGGCCTACAAAAATCTCTCTGTTTGGATTTATAGAGCTAAGAGGCATAGGATTATATTTTTGAAATGACCTCTAATTGAAATTTTGTCTTTGACCTTGATAGTTTCCTTGATATGTAGGTTTATTTTGTTGATAAGTTTGTCCTTGATTTTGAAATTTTTGATTAGGACTTTGACTTTTCTATTGATAAGGGGGTCTATTACCCTAATTTTGATTCTATTTCTTAATATTTTCTAGCTCATTGCTCATTGTTTGAAGCAATTTCTTCATTTCTTGCTGATTGCTTCTTAATTCAAGCAACTCTTGGGAAGGCTTAGATTCCTTTGATACTCCATAGCTGGTACTTACTTGAGGTGTTACTATGGTTGGTATGGGAGTATATGAAGGAAATATCAAGGGCATACTTGGATACCTTTTTGGAAATATAGGCATGGGGGGCCTTGGGACTATCATGCCTGCTTGTATTAAACAATTTTCAGCCTTAATTGCCAATTCAAAAGCTTGGGGTAAAGAGGTTCCTCCCATAGACTGTATCATGATAGAGATATTGCTATTTAGACTTCTCAAAAAATATAAGAAAGCATGGTTAGTAGAAGGTCAGACTGAGATAGGGATCCTATTCCATATTTTTAAGAATCTTCTATTAAAGTATGTCATTTTCTCTTGAGGAGCTCTCGTAATAGTTGTTAGTTACTCTACCAGGGATAGGTGGTTAGATTTGTCCTCAAAATGGTTACTTAATAACTCCCCTAATCTATCCCAATAATTTATAGAAGTAATGACTAAAGTCCTAAACCACTAGAGCCCTACCTTTAAGTGAGGTTGCGAGGAGATTTGTAGCCACATCTTCATTAGTGACATGATGAACGTTGCAGAAGTTGGCTACATATTTGATGTGTTCGTGAGCCATTGTCTGGCCTTCTCCAATGAAATTAGGAATTCTTTTGAGTTTTTCTATAGGAACGTCATGGTGCTGAGGAAAATCTAGAAGAATTCCCTAATTGAAAGGAACAAAGGAAAAATGCCTTGCCATTGTAGGAGCTAGAGCCTGATGAGCAATATTTGTATTGAAGACTGGAACTACAACCTCTAGTAAATCTCTACTTAGAGACCTTCCTCTTCTCCTTGAGTGAACAAGTAGGGGTCTTTCTTCTAAAGAAAGAGGTGTAGATTGTACTCTCCTTGTAGGGGATACTCTCTATGATGATCTCCCCTTTCTCCCTGTTGAAGGTAACTTAAAGAACTCTAAAGGATTTGAACTCCTTGTTTGAATATTTCTCATGAAATTTTAGATTTAGGACTGAATTTGCTTGTCTTTCACCAGTCGAGTCGCTAGATATACTTTTAGATAAATCCTCTCTTAGGTCTTTTCTATGCCATTATTATATCACAGATAGCATATATTGAGAACAAACTTCTTTTGAGTCCCACCGGGCATGCCAAAACTGTTATACAATAAATTTTCACCCTTGTCAAGCGCTTGAGCCTAACAATCTAGTATAACATGGGAATATCTTCTAGGTGTGGGACCTATGCTCACTAAAGAGAGAAATCTAGAGTCTAGGCCGGTTCCTCTTGGATAATCACCTTAATTTTCTTGATAACAGGAAAAGTAAACTGGATAGGGAAAGAGTTAGAAGGAAACTTGTAAGGAAATGACTAGTAAGAAAATCTATCCTACTAGGTGATAGACTCAAGGTTACATGGATCATGAAATAAAAATGAAAGAGAGATGAAAAAGAGGTCCTAATTTAGAAATGAATACAACTCCTTAAATAGGCTTGCAAAAGTGTTTTTTTAATAGGGTTTAGTATGAGACCATCAGAGAGATAGAGACTCTCTCAAATAATGGATCTTATAAACTAGAACACATGTTAAGACCTCCAAGAAAACATTCACTCTAGCAAGAGGGTATTTGAGATGAGACAAAATAACAAGAAGCATGCCAAGGCTTATAAAGACTATCTTTATCATATCATCTATGACATACACAAGATGCAAGAAAGAAGAGGAAACAAGAAACTGCTTAGGATATCTCTCCAAAGCTTAGTCATGTATATTATTTTCCAAAATGAGTCACATATACATATAGAAAGTTTAGGGATAGAAAGATGTCACAAGAAGTCTTCTTCAATAAATCAGAACTTCTTTTTATGAGTTACAAACTCATATATATCAACTCTCCAAGTACGCAGACCTGAGAGTAAATCCAGCCCAAAGATTTAGGGAAAAACTAGGGCTACAATAGATTTTCATAAAATAATACATAAAGCCCTAAGTTTATCAAGTCTTACATTAATGCCTTTTATAAATATCCTAGGTGATCATATTTAACCATGAATGCTCTTGGGAGTTGTATTTCGGCCCATTAATGTGACCCAAAAGATCAGATCGATCTAGCTACTTCTTTGCAACTAGGAATGAGGTTTCTACTACCATCAAAGCATAGGAAAATTTAAATATTCAAATATATGAAGATAACAACTACAAGTGGCATGAGAGTTGACATTCATGGTGGATATTTGAATCTCCAACTTCCTTAAAATGTGACCGTAGATCTCTATCTTTAACTCTATCTGTACCCACACTTAAAAATCTAATCCCAAACACTTGTCACCCTAGCGTAATGGTGTGAAGATAAAAACCTGCATCTTAGTCATAGCTTCATCATGCCCACCATTGGATATTTTCTGGATTACCTCACTTTCATTTATCTTCTCTTTATCTCTACACAAATCTTCATTACACAACATCAATGACCCTTATTATAAACTTTATGAAATTTATATCATGACCGTCAGATCTATATCTTTCACTATGCCTCAAAGGTCCCTTTAATCGCTGAGTTGCTTAATAAAACTAGCTCAACCTAAATTATCTAGAGATTACATAGCTGAAGGCTTCTCTCCAAGTCACCAAGCATTTGGGAATATTCTTTCTTTCTCATGAGATTAAATGACTAAAGAAAAATGCAGAGTCACTGAAGACTTCAACATATTCCCTTTTTATCCTAAGACTTAGCGACAACCATAGATCTTTATGCGATTACATCTCAGTTGCCTATGTCTTTCCCTTTTAGTCTCATAATCGCTTAATGAACTGGCCCCTACTTGATATATCCAGTGATTAAATCTTAGCCACTAATCCTCTTTATTTCGGAAATGCAATAAATGATAGATGCATAATCTTAGAATCTTTCCCTTGACTTTGACTTTATCCAGCAATCTGGCGACTAAGTGAAATATTCTTTAATCACTAAGTCTCTTAAACTTTATGCTAACATTACCTTTATCAAGTGATTAAATGATAACCATAATATCTTATCTCCCTCTAATTGAATCAACAACCAATATTAAATCGCTACAGTTACCTTTAAAACCCTAAAAAATCTGGTGATCTGGCAACTAAAGACTCATTGCCAAGTCACTGAACAAATTTGGCTCGACCTAATTTATCTAGCGATTAAACAACTAAAGATTGATCGCTAGATCTTGAGGGCATATCAAATATTCTATTTTTGGTGGGAGATTTAGCAACTGAAGGAAATCACTAAATCGCTAGATGTTTACCTTGATTGTGGTTTCCTTTGGCGATCATGCGACTAGGCAATCTACTAGTCGTTGAATATTTAGAATTTTTCTTTAACCATGGTATTTTTTGGAGAGTTGGTGACTGAAGGAAGAATTTTATACCTACTACAGAATGTCAGAGAAAAAGGACAACCTAAGGAAAATACATCTTGAAGTCTATTTCCCACCTGGGCGCGCTTGAAAACTGATTTTCCACCTTCAATCAAAAAATCAAAATTGGTTAAGTCAAAATGAGTGATTTACCTTTGGATACATTTGAAATGCTTTTATTGAAAAGAAATCATGAATACCCATGTTCTCAAAATTCTAGATTTCGATTAGAAGATTTCTACAAATTTAAAAATTTTAAAGCCTGCGTTTCAGCTCTGAGTTTTCCATCTGTCATACCGCATTTACTGCGGGATTCATTAGGGTTAGCCTTTAGTATGGCCCCGGCCAACTTCGGCCCAGTAGTTGATGCTAGTGCTTGAGTTGATGCTTCAGGATGTCATGACGCCTCCGCTGAACAAACGTCCCCGCAAGTTTGTCCCAAAGGTCTTCCACGAGGTAACCCTGATATTGTTCTCAATCTTTAGGAGTTTGATTCTACTTGTGAATGGTTAGAAAAGCATACGCTAATTGGTTACTTTGTGGGTCGCACTCCTTCTGAAAGTATACTCAAGGATTGGGTCAACAAGAGCTGGACCCCTCATGGGGTCCGTCTTGACAGTGTGCAAAACCTTACCAAAGTTTTTTCCTTTTCAGGTTTTCTAACCCTTCTCAGACGGACGCGGTTTTTAACCGTGGTCCTTGGAATGTCCAGTCTTCCCTGCTAGTTTTTCAGAGGTGGTCTCGAGACTTTACTATCTCTGACTACAAAAACCTTAGGGTTCCTATTTGGGTTGAGTTCCCTGGTCTCCCTTTGCCATGCTGGCCGTTCATTGAGTCTATTGCTAAGACCCTAGGCAAAGTCATTGTCATGGAACATGACAAATTTTTCAATGCTCATCCCCAGAAGCGGGTCTATGTTGAGGTCGACCTTTCTAGGGACCTTAAGGATACTGTTGAAATTTAGATTGGTGCTCTCACCATCTCACAGAAGGTGCTCTATTTGAATCTTCCCAACACCTGCTATCGGTGTCAGTCAGCAGAGCACAAGATCAAGGACTGCCCCCTGGTTACCCCTCGGGTGAAACCCGCGCCTAAAGACGTGCCGGCTAAAACCGTCGAGGCTGGAAAGAAAGAAGAATGGACTATCGTTATGCATAAAGGCCGGAATGCCTCAAGCCCTAAGACGCCACCAACTTCTGAAGCTGTTGTGCCATCTCTGGTTGCGCTCATTGGTCATTCCCCGCCAGGTGATGTGCCACCAGTGGTGCCTTTTGTGTCAAACCCTGTTTCACAGGGGATGCACTCGGCTGTAGTGCCACCTACTCTAGAAGTGGTGCCTGCGCTGCCAACGGCTCCAGTGCTCTCTTCCAGGACTATGCACCGGTCCTGCAGTCCTGATGCCCACATGGTAGAACCGGATAAAAGGCGGTTGACCTCTAGAGAACTCCTCCCCAGTTTTGGTTCGGTTCCAGCTTATTTGCAGAATAGCTTCTCCTCTCTTGAGGACGAGGAAGCCATGCAGGAGTTTTTATAAATTTTTTGTCCTGGAATGTGCGAGGTTTAACTGACCTCCCCAGAAAGTACTATGTTCGTGATACTCACCGCAGACTTCAGTCTCTGGACGTGCTGTGTTTACAAGAAGTTAAAATTTTAGGATTTTTGCTTAACTCTGCCTGTCATGTCATATGGTCGGACGACATTATTTTTTCTTCTCAGCTTGAAGCTAGCAAAGGTGGAGTAATTACTTTTCTGTCACCTCGCCTGCATTCTTGTGTTATTGCACATGGTTCTGACCCAAAGCAACGTGTTAGCTGGATTTTGCTTTCTTTGCACAATCATTCTTTTGGTATCATTAATGTTTATGCCCCCAATGATGCTCTTGAAAGATCTCAATTATGGTACTGGTTGGCAAACAACTTGCCTCCAGCTACTTGGGTTATGTGTGGGGACTTTAATATGGTTGAGCTGGCCACTAACAAGGAGGGCATTTTGCCTTTTCGCTGGGTAGCTGGGGAGAGAGAAGCCTGGTATCACATGCATAATAAATTGGGGCTTTTTGATCCCAATGTTAACCACCACCAGCAGGGTGGGGTCTGGCATACTTGGTCCAATTTTCGAGCGGGTTCTGACCGCATATTCAAGAGACTGGATCGTGCTATGATAACGGCTCAATCTTTTTTCTTTTTTTTTGAAGATCGAGGCTTACCTGTCATTCCTCTGACAAAAGTTACCTTGTCTGATCATTTCCCCATTTATTTTTCCATTACCTGGCAGTCCCGAGCCAGGAGAGCTACTCAAACGCAATTTTTTCTTAACACGTCTTTGCTGATGCACAAGTCCACTATGTCACACATTCTACAGATATGGAATCTTGAGCCTCAGCCCCACAGTGATATAGGATGGATTCAATGGTGGAATGATGCCATCGCCCGCACTGCGAGATTTCTTCGCATTTATAGCCGTCAGCTAGCCTGCTATAGAAAGCGTGCTTATGAAGCTAACACTAAGGCTCTGCATAGCGCTTCTGAAGTGCTTACGTTGAACCCTTTTGACACAGAGCTCCAGCTTAAGCTAGCCAAGCTTCACCATGAGAAACAAATTGCTGATGCCTATGCTGCTCGTGGTACTCAAATCAAAGCCCGCCTCCATTGGTTGGAGGTTGGCGACAAAGTTTCCAAGGAGTTTTTTCAGGCTCTCAAAGCTCACCATACCAATGCTGGTATTCAAAAGATTAAGCAAGGACCTGACATTCTTACTGAGCTCCCGGCCATTCTTCAGGCCTTTGTCCAGCATTATGAGCAAGTCTTTGATTCCCAGGGCAATTATGTTGCTCAGGTTGAAGCTCTAAGGGCTTGTATTGCTGTTACTCCAAACCGCCTTGCAGTTGAGCAGCGTGCCTTCTGTGAGCAATTGCTTACCATATCAGACCTCAAGGAGGCGGTCTTCTCTATGGCCAATGATAAATCTGCAGGGTGCGATGGCTTCCCCTGTGAATTTTACAAACACCTCTGGGATACTGTGGGTCCTGATTTGCACAGAGTCTACCTGGAAGCTTTTCACAACAAAAGTTTAGGCAACATTATCAATAAAGGGAATATTAAATTCATACCTAAGTCTGGTGATCTGGAGGATATTTGCAATTGGAGGCCCATCACTTTGTTGAATGTCTCTTATAAGATTATTGCTAAAGCTTTAGCGCTCAAGATCAGACATCTCCTTCCCCTCATTGTGCAGCCTAAGCAAACTGGCTTTATTAAGTCCAGGTATATTCTTGACAACATCATAGCGGTCTGGGAAGGGATGGAATGGGCTCGCCAGTCCAAACAGGCTGCTCTGTTCCTCAAAATTAACTTTGCTAAAGCTGATGATCGCATAGAATGGCCCTTCATTCTGGCTATGCTTCAAGCTCTGGGGTTTGGGCCGCGCTTCCTTCAATCTGTGGAAATGCTTTTTGGAGATGCTTCTGCTTGCATTACCATCAATGGGGCCCAATCTGATACTTTTGGGCTTTTTTGATCCATCCGGCAAGGTTGTCCTCTGGCTCCTGCCTTGTATGTGCTTGCTGCCAAAGGCTTTGGGTATTTTCTTGCCAACTCTGTTTCTGCTGGGTTGGTTCGGGGCATTTCCCTTCCTGATTCTTCTTCCTAGTTGATCAATGGCCATTTTGTCGATGACTCCTTTCTCACTCTCATTGAGGATGAGGAGAACATCTCCAATGCCTTGCAATGCTTGGACACCTTTTGTCAAGCCTCTGGATCGGCCATTCAATGGTGCAAAATGCTTTGTTTCAGACAATCCTTTCTTCCAGCTCCGCCCTGGCTTGCCAGCTTTGACTGAAAATGGGTGCAACATGGAGAATTTTTTCACTTCCTAGGCATCCCTTTTGCCTTCCATGGCTCTACTGTGGATTTATGGAATGCTGTTCTTGCTAAAATTGAGAAAAAGTTAC
This sequence comes from Chamaecyparis obtusa, assembly GCA_027943335.1. Taxonomy (NCBI): domain Eukaryota; kingdom Viridiplantae; phylum Streptophyta; class Pinopsida; order Cupressales; family Cupressaceae; genus Chamaecyparis; species Chamaecyparis obtusa. The sequence goes on from BSBK01012334.1 coordinate 195,240, forward strand.
ACTACTGGATTAGCAAACCACTCTCTCTTACAGGGAAGTTCCAGATTTGTTTGAAAGTGTTGGCTGCTACTCATGTTTATTATTCTTCTTGCTGGGCTCCGTCTAAGGCCTCTTATCTCAAGCTTGAGCGCCTGCTTAGGGATTTTCTTTGGGCTTCTGGTGTGGATGGTCATGGGTTTCATAGGGTTGCTTGGGAATATTGCTGCCTTCCCCGTGACTCTGGAGGCTTGGGCCTTCTCTCCACCCAGAAGCAAGGGCTTTCTCTTTATGTGAAGTGGATTATTAGAGCTCTTTCTGGCAATGAGGCATGGAAAATTCTTGTCAGACATTGCATCTCCATCGGGTTTTCGGTTCACCGGCCTACCTGGAAAGGTCTTGGTCTCCAAACCTTACTCACTATGAGAGAACCTGTTCAAATCTAGGGCACCTTCGTCATCAAGAGCATTTGGAAAGCCTGGGAAGCTATAAAGCCCTAGCTTCGATGGGATGGTAATGCTTTTCGTAATGGGCTTTCTTTCAATCAGCAGAATCTTTGGTGGTCTCCTTTATTCTTCATACAGGGTATACCCTTGGCCAAAACTCAAGGGGCTAGTGCTCTGCATTTTTTTAAACATGGCATTTGGACTCCCAAGGATCTTATTTCCAAAGTCTCTATGGGGCTCCGATCTTGGGAGGATATGCAGGTTCAATTTCAGCTGGCAAGTTCTGATCGCCTGACTTTTGATCTTTTGGTTTCGGCCATTCCTACCAATCTGCTCCATAAGATTGGCATTTAGGCTAATAGGCCGTGGTGGAGGGATTGGAAATGGTATCCTGCCATGCCTTTCAGCAATTACAAGTCAAGGCTTGGGTATAGGTGGCTATCCCCGCATCTTCTGATGGTGGATATTCTAAACCAGAGATGGCATCTTCATTCGGCCAATTCCCACTGGAGCTCTCATTTCCATACTGTCTGGACCACCATTACAGAACCCAAGATGGCTCTCTTTGCTTGGTGTCTTTTGTTTCAGGGTCTCCCAGTTGGCCCTAGGCTCAAACATTTGGGAGTTCATGACCCTCGCTATCCGTTTTGTGGTCATCCTGAGACCTTTCTTCACATTTTCTAGTTCTGTAGGAGAGCTCAACAGTATTGGCAGTGGATCCATGATTTTTTCAAACCTTTCCAGCCTGAGCCCTTCTCTTGGCATATGATTGTCTTAGGAGACTCTCCCAGACTCCCCTCCAAGTTTACCCAAATTTGGCATACTTTCAGGATGGAGATTTTGTTCAATCTTTGGAAAGATAGAAATGCTGTTATATTTTCCCACAGCTCTCTTGATACTAATGTTGCTATGTTTAACAAAGCTTGCATATGTAATAATGTTATGATGCAGATTCAAGTCCAAGCTAATAAAGTGGCTTTAGAGGTGGCTCACCTGCAGGAGCTGATCTCTCATTGGGGCAATGCTCCTTGTACAATGGCTCGGGTGCCTCCAGATGCTATCTCTGCTGAGGGTACACCTCCTAGAGGCCGCCGCCGTGGGTGCAGCTCCTCTGTGCACCGCTCCTACATGCCACGATCCTAGGCCCCTCGCCAGCACTCTCCGAGAGGTGGTGGAGATGGTTGGCGACGCTGTTCGGCTTCTCCACCTCCATGGTAGTCTGGGTGGTCACATGCGTAGGTGCAGTCGGCCCCTTCTGGTGCTCCTCTTGGTTCTGGTGCTCACCGTGGGCGAGATTGGCCTCCTGCCACCTCCTCCAAATTCCCCTGCTTGGCGCTTGCTATCTCCCCGCCCAGGGCAGAAGAAGAAAAAGAAAAAGAAAATACTGATGAAGCTGGTTGGGTGCTTCCAGATGAGCCTGCCAATCCCACTGATAAGTGGGGATCAGATGACAAAGATCCTCCGCCCTCTGCTCCTGCTCTTGCGGCCTGAGGGCCTTTCTTTTCAGTTTTTTTTGGTGAATAGTTCTTGCTATTTCCAGCTCTACCGTTTGAACACTGCGGGGTGATTTAATATATCCCCCGGCCTTTTTTTTGTGAATATGTATCTTTAATTTCTATTAATTGAAAGGTCTCTATTCATCAAAAAAAAAAAAATTCTAGATTTCATTTGGCGAAAAATACAACAGACAGTGGTCTTTCCGCGATAGAACATTGAAAATTTAGTTTTCCGCCTTTTGAGTTTGAACAAAAATTTCTAAGCCCTCGAACCATTATTTCTTTGAGAGAGGTTCAATTAATCATTTTGCGCACATGGGTTATTAATTTCACACCTTCAAAATTTCTAATCTGCTCTGTGTGGAAAATTACTCTTGGAGTACATTTTCCGCCATGGGAACATCTAGAAACAACAATTCCACCAAGGGCCAAAACTTAAGAAATACTAAGTAATAATGCAAATTGACCTTACCTTGGGGTCCATTTGATCCTTTCCTTCAACAAAAACCAAATTTTACACCTCCTGGCTGCCCAAAATCCAGTTGGCAGAAAATCACTCTGATAGTGCATTCTCCGCCATGGAACAACCAAATTAAAGTTTTCCGCCCAAGGCAAAAGCTTTAAGTCTTTCAAAAACCTAGATTCCTTTTGATCTTCTTTGGGGATCCCTTGGACTAGTTCTCAAATAAAAAAATAATTTTAGCACCCTCTGAGTGCATATTTCTCACTTGGCGGAAAATAACCCTGCTGGTGAACTTCTTGCCATGGAGAACTGGAAAATCAATTTTCCACCCAAGGCATAATACTTAAAAAAAAATGTTAATTCTGGAAGAGAGACTTTTAATTTCAAAATAACATGAAACCTTCTTTAAGATAAACCATGAATTTTTTATTTATGAGAATTCCAAATTCCCTCAGGGCAAAAAATCACTCTGACAGTGAGTTTTCTGCCTGAGAAGCAACTGAAACTCAAAATTCCGCCAAGTAGGGAAATATCAAAAATCTGAAGGTCTTAATGCAATTTCAATGTAGAAATGGGCTGCTCTGATCTACTTCTGTAAGTAAAATGCAACTTTGAACTTTTTAAATGCTGGATTTTTCATCAGGCGGGAAATCACTCTGATAATGCATTTTTTGACAGGGAGTAGTTGAAAGTTGATTTTTTTTTTTGCAAAAGATAAAAGATCCTTCAAGTATAATTGTACTCTGATATATCCTATAGATTCATCTAATCATGCTCTATCAAAAACACTCATACCCATGTCCTAAAAATGCCTCAATCACGTTGGGTGGAAAATCACCTTAAGGGTGTGTTTTCCGTAGTGAAAAAACTAAAAACCAGTTTTCCGCCAGCGTAGTCACAGACTAAAATTTTGCCAAGGCCAAAAATTGAAGTATGGAAGCTTAAAACCCAAAATTTTCAATGAGGATTTAGCACAGGGAATTTTCTTGAATGTGAGTGTAAACCAAAGGCCCAAAAGTGAAAAATTGTAGAGATATAAATCTACCCAAGAAACATATATAAAAAGCATATAGGCTAGGCTCAACCCTTGTTAGAGCCACATTTACTCCACTTGAAGACAATTTTGACTAGTTAGGAAAAATTGGATAATAGAATGTATTGAGCATGAGGTTAAAAGAAAACAAGGGCATGGCATTAATATGGAAAAATGGATTGCAGAGGACATCCATGAAATGAAACAAAACTTGAGGGAAATGGAGTAGACCATGGAGCCTTTGAAAGCCAGGCTGGACAAACTTGAGATGAAATTTTTGGAGGTTAATAGAAACAACACCCAAGAGAGCCTGATAGAAAAAATAAAAGAAATTTTGGAAAAGAAATTAAAGGACATAAATGAAAAAATCAGCTACAATGGCTACATTATTAGCGAAATTCTGAAACATAGCAACGAGGGTCTCAAAGCTTTAGTTATGAATCTGAAAGCCATTTACAACTATCTAGAAACCAAAATGCTGGAAGACACTACTATCTATATGGTAGCTGATGCAAGGAGTTCAGACCCAAGTACAAGAGCAAGAAGTCATCTTAAACAAAAGGTTCCTGAAATACCTGAGGAATTAAGAAGCCTCAAAGAGTACATTCTTAAGATGGAGGAGATGCATAAAGAAGTAGAGAAGGCTATGAAATCAATATGTAGGGTCTGTCACTGGGTGGAAGCTGGTCGGTTGAGTGGGTTTTTTGTCTGTAGTTTTTTTTTGCTTTCAGCTCATCTTTTTGGGTTCTTGCTTTGTTTTTAGCAAGATTTTGTTGCTTTAGTTTTATTACTTTGAATATATTTTAGCTAGTTTTGTAAATGGTTTTGGGTTCCATTTAAAACCTTTATTTACCTCTATCAAAAACATAAAAAGAATGGCTAGAGTAGGAGTAAGAGCGAGGAGCGGGGGGTGCATAATTCAAAATTTAGTTTTAAATTTGGGTAGGAATGGTGTGGCATGGGTAGTAGAATGACCTTCTGATGTGTGCAGAAGTGCTAGAGAGACTGAGGGAATTAGGGATAAAAGTAAGGATCCTAATGCTAGTTTTTTGCTTGGAGACCTGGGTGGGGTTGCCAGATGTTGTGATTCTTTGAGTTTTCAGCATGGTGGCACAAAGAAATGGTCATCCATTTTTGGTTTTAAACCCACGGTACATCTTCATTGGCACCTATTAAGAACATTTCAAATCTGACTCAAGGGAGTTTTGTTATTGAAGTCCTAGATCATATTATAGTTCTCAATATTGCTAGGATGGAAAATTTTCTTATGGGCAGATTTTTGGGTGTCAGCCCAAATATTGAGTTGGTTCATGCCTATGTCAATAGAAAGTGGACCTTGAAAGGAAAATTTGATGTGGTAGCCATGACTAAGGGATGCTACTCCTTTTTCTTCTCATGCAAAGAGGACTATAGGTGTATTCTATGTAATGGGCCTTGGACAATAGGAAAAAATACCTTGATTCCTCATAAATGGTATCCTAATAATACTTTTGAGGATGTGTTGGCAATTCAAGCCTTAGTCTAGATCAAACTTCCTAGCCTCCCTCTAGAGTATTGGGTGGAGGATGTTTTCACTGGGATTTCCAACTCCTTTGGTGAGCTTCTATCTATTGACCCTGTCATGGCCTCTAGGACAAGATTAACTTATACTAGAATTTTTGTCAGAGTGATTTGGGAGGCAGATATGCTCGAGTCTATTACCATTCAATCTAAGTTGGGATCCTGGGCACAAAAGATAGAATACAAATTGATTCCTTTTGCTTTCTTTCATTGTAAGAAAGCTAGTCACTGGGCTAAAAAATGCCCAAGTAGGGTTGTTAAGAGGAAGATGAAGAAGTGGGCTCTTGTAGGGAAATTTTTGGAGAATGGAGATGTCTCCTCTAGGAATTTCCATCCTATAGATGTTGGGTGTGATCTTCAAAACCCAAACCGTACAGATATTGAAAAGAATATTATTATTATTAAGGGCAGTAATGAGACAACACATGGCTCTCCACAAGATAAGTGTGGGGAAATTAGGAATGGATGTATAGTCAAAACAAAGGGGGAAAATTTAAGCACCCAAGATTTGATGGTGAGAGACACCTTTGGTGAAGAAGAGGAGAGTAATAAAATGGGAACTTCTAGTTTGAAGGATAGTCCAAGTATGGTAAAGGTTTCAAAGCTAGAGATGCATGTGAAAATTAAGGCATCTAAACCTTTCAAGAAGATCAACAATTTATAGTTTTGGGTCAAGGCCTATCTAATTTATGACAATATTCTCTAGAGGTGGTGAGGAATATTATCTCTGAGATCCAAAATCAAAAATGAGGAGATGTTGAAGATATCAATCAAGATTTACAAGGGTGTGAGTATGGACAAGTTGATGGATCTTTAGCTTTTGAAGATGTTTGAAAACCTAAGAATAATAAGAAAAACAACAATAAGCTTGTCAGAAACACAAGAAGCACTAAAACTGGGGATGTGGGAGGGTGTATCCTTCTCTAGGAAGACCATTTAATCAAAGAAAGAGAGACATGGAGGCAAACAAGAATATAGTGGATGGAAGCCAGAAGACCATTCTAGAGATAGGATCATTTGTTAAGGTATGAATATCATATCTTGGAATATTAGGGGATTAAACAATCCTCATAAGCAATATCTTGTTATAAATATGATTAGAGACAATAAGCTTGATATTTTTTTGATTCAAGAAGCTAAAATGTCTAAGGAGAAATTTAAAAGCTTAAGTTTTTATAGAAATGGTAAAATCAGTGGGGGTGACTCTCAAGGGGCTTCAGGTGGTATTACCACCATCTGGAATTGCAAAAATATTAAAGGTGATGTTATTTATCAGGGAAATAATTTGACCTGTATAAGATTTAGTCATATCAAGGATGGAACTTCTTGGATTATGACCAATATCTATGCTCCTAATACCAACTTTGGGAGAAAATATTTTTGGAATAATTTGGCCAATCTTTGAAGAAGTTTTGATTCTGAAGGGTGGATTTTGATGGGATATTTTAATACACCCTTGAAAGAAAATAAAAAATTAGGAGGTAGTCAATCGAACATAGATAGTAGATTGGAATTGATGAATTTCATTGATGACCATGCCCTCCATGGTGTTAACCTATGGGGAACTAACTATACCCGTACCAATAGATTAAATGGAAAGGATTTGATTCAGGTGAGACTTGATAGAGCTCTAGTTAGTAATGAATAGTTTTTGCACTTTTTCTGCTCTTTGAATGCTCATGTTAGGACAGGATCTAATCATCACCCTATCACCTTTTTGGTTGATCCCATATCCATGAACAGGAATTTTCATTATAGGTTTTAGAAGATGTGGACTTTGTATCCACAATTAGAATAGAAAGTGGAAGAATAGTAGAAGCTTAGGGTTGGTGGGATAGCCATGTTCATTCTTGCTAAAAAATTGAAATAGGTGAAGGATAATATTAAATGATGGAATAAGGAGACTTTTGGAAACATATTTTCTTCTAAGACCAATATATGTTTAGAACTAAAAGCTATTCAAGATAGCATACAAGTGGAAGGATATGACAAAATATCTAGAGAAAAGGGAAATCAGAAACTTGTAGAGTATCATGATATAATCTCTAAAGAAGAGATCTTTAGGAAAAAAATATATCGAAAGGTATTTTTGAAAGAAGGGTACAAGAATTATAAATACCTATTAATGACTACTCTTAAGCACAGAATAGTGAATGGAATTTCTAAATTGGTTATTAACAGTACTAGTTCTGAAAATGAAGATTATATCATGATGGAGGCCAAAAATGTTTTTCAAGGCTTACTGAAACAAGAACAAAACCTAGATAAGGATGCCCAAAGGGAGTTCCATGATTGTATTCCCCCTATCTTGAATGAGGATCATAATTATTTTCTCATTGCTATCCCCTCTAATGCTGAAATCAAATGGGTTGTTTTTTCTTTTAAAGGAGACAAGGCCCCTAGCCCAGATGGGTTCCCTTTGTTCTTCTTCCAGGCATTCTGGCATATCATGGAGAAGTATGTTACCAATAATTTCAAGGATGTTTTTGGTTCTAGGAAACTTTTAAATTAATTTAATGGCACTTTCATTTCTCTCATCCCTAAGAAACATGGAACTAACAAAATGGATTAGTTTAGACCTATTAGTTTATGTAACTCAACCTATAAGATTATATCTAAACTATTGACCACAAGGATCCTATCTATTTTTCCTTCCCTTATTTCTTGGTAGCATAATGCATTTGTCCCAGGTAAGAAAATTCTAGATTCCATTATTTTTGTTCATGAAAATGTTCATTCTCTTGTTATGTCCAAAAAAGTGGGATTTATTTTGAAACTTGATCTTTCTAAATCTTATGACAGGGTTGATTGGGATTTCTTGAAAAAAATTTCTTCAAGCCTTTATTTTTAATAAAATAAGTATAGATCGTATCCATCAATTTATTTCTATGACTACTTTCTTTGTTTTGGTTAATGGTTATCCTACACCTTGTTTTAAATCCTCTAGGGATTGAGACAGGGTGACCCCTTATCTCCTTCCCTCTTTGTTATCATGGTTGAATTCCTAGAAGGATTTATTGAGAAAAATGGTTTAGAAAGGTGAGTTTAAGGGTCTTCACCCTTGCTCAGCCAATCCGATTTGTTCTCACTAGAAATTTGTTGATGAATCAATAGTTATGGGGGAAGCCTCTATTAAAAATGCCAAAAACATTAAGAAGGCCCTAGATAGCTATGGGATAGCTTCTGGATAGCTCATTAACAAGGGGAAAATATTCTTTTTCTTTTTCAATGTTCTTGAACAAAGACAATTAAAAATTAAGAAGATTGTGGGGTGTGAGATGGAGTCTCTACCTTGAACCTATTTAGGCCTTCCTCTTTGTCTTGAGTCTCAAGACTCTTTTTGGAGCTCTTTGGTGGATAGATTTCATAGCGAATTGGCAGGATGGAAGGGAACTTTGATGAGTCAGGTTGGTAAGATTAAGGTCTTGACGGATACTTCACAAATTTTACCTCTCTATGCCCTCAACATCTTCAAAAATCCTAGAAAGTATGGTGAGGCTATTGAAAGAATCTAGAAAACTTTCTTATGGACAAGAATGGAAAAGAAGAAAAGGATTACCCTTATATCTTGGGAGAAGGTTTGTAGGCTAGTGAAGAAAGGGGGATTAGGATTGTGCAGAATCAGGAGCTTGAATGACCATTTTCATGCTAAACTTATATGGAGATTCTATAATTCTAAAGGAGAATGGACTGTCATATGGAAGAATAAGTACAATAAGGAATGTCACATTATGAAAAGTTTTCTTATCTTTGATGCTAACCTTGGAGGTTCCTTCATCTAGAGAAATGTCTTGAAGAATAAAGAGTTTATAAGGAAGGGAGTCAATTGAAAAGTTGGGGATGGAAAGACTATTTAGTTTTGGGATGAAGAGTGGTTGATGGATCTTCCCTTAAAGGAGATCTCTAAATGGAATATTTTTGAGGCCCAATGCAAGATGAGGTTTGGTCTTGAAGTGAATGACTATTGGGAGAGAGATCACTAGATCAATCTCTCTATTATTGATCATTCCCTTAGGAATCTTAATAAAATTATGAACTCTGTAACTTTGATTGAGGAAGAGGACAATCTTATTTGGAAGTTCAACACAAGTGGTAACTTCTCTATCTCTTTTTTGTACAATGAAGACTATGATAATGACCTTGTTCCCTGTTGGGTTAATACTTGGATAAAGGGTGTCACCCCTAGAGTTAATGTCTTCTTTTCAATATTTCTCTAAAAGAAAATCCTTACTACTGACAACTTGAAAAGAATGGGTATGACTATGGCTAATATATGTTACTTATGCAAACATGAAGAGGAGTTTGTTAACCATATATTCATCCACTATCCTTTTGTGAGTAAAATATGGGAAAAAATCTTAAAGTTGCTTAATGTTGGGTGGATTTTCCCAGAGGATCTTCAAAGCCTCTTCACTTCTTGGGTGCCTACTTCGAAAAATGATATTGTGGTGTCTATTTGGAACTTTATATTATCTTATATCAGATGGGGTGTTTGGAAAGAAAGAAATGATAGAGGCTTTAGAAATAAATTTTCCAATGAAAAGGTGGTATTTCATAAGATCAAAAGAGCTATATTGGAGAATCTTTATCTGAAGGGTAATTTGATTGAACATCGTGAGGGTGGGGATATTACTTTTTTTGAAAATTGGAAAATTAAAGGTAATATTAAATATTGTAAGAAGGATTCGTTGAGGAATGAAGCAAGATGGGACTGCCCTCCCTATGGTTGGATGAAGGTTAACTTTGATGGGGCATCTAAAGGGAATTCAGGGATGGTAGGATGTGGTGCAGTTATTAGAGATGAGAATGGTCTATGTAAATGGGTGAGAGCTATGCCTATAGTTATCCAATCTAATCATATAGCAGAGGGTAATGCTTCTCTCCAAGGACTAGTGATGGATAAGGAGAAGGGTGCAAAAAAGTTTGGATTGAAGGTGATTCTTTGAATATTATTAGATGTTTAAATAATGACTTTAGCCCCTCATAGAAAATACATAATATTATTAATAAGGATAAAGATATTATCAACTCTTTTGAGGAATGCGTCATCATGCATAACTACAAGGAGACTAACGTTGTTTCTTATTGGGCTGCCAACATGGCATTTAAGATGGAGACGATGATGAATTGGGATGTCATTGATGATTTTCCTTTTGAAGCGCAATCATTAATTGATGTTGATCACTCGTGTAGTAGGCACAAGGAGTTTTAACTATCACTTTAATTCTAAGCTTTTATTTTAAGGTGATGTTTATTTATTCCTCTTTCTATGTGAAGTATAATTATGTGACGAGGCACTTCATTTGGTATGGATTATGGGTATTGTGTGAAGATTTTATTGAAGACAAAGGTATTCAAAATGGTGAGTGTGGATTTTCTTCTAGCAACATTATGAAGGTTAATCAAAGTGGTGAAATGGGTGGAAGCAAGAAAAGGGTCAAGCCTATAAACTGCAAAGAATGGAAGCAAAACAAGGAGGTTTGGGGGATTCTGAAGACAGGTGGTATTGTGGGTTTCATTGAGAGGTTGCATGGTAGAAAATCTATCATTTCTAAGAATTTTTTCAAAACATGGAAGAATAGAAAGGTTTTAGTTGGCAACCAATATAGAGAGGTCACTGAGGATATTATTGTGGAAGCCACTGGCATGAGCATGGAGGGACTGAAATTCTATAGAGATAGGAGTATCTCTGATAAGGCTCCTGAGAGGTTCCCTGATTCAGAGGAGGAAATAAAGAGGCTAGTGAATAAATATACCTCCTACCACAACCCAAAGTGAATTTACCAGCCTTGGAGGTTTGTGTTATTTTCCATTATTAACTATATTACACTTGACGATAGATTCACCAGGGCTTATGGCCACCATTTTAATTTACTTAATCATTTTAGACATGATGAGAAGATTATTTTTTCTTATTATTTTTTAAGATCTTTGGAATATACTATCAAAAGTATTCAAAAGGACCCTCAAGGGGATTATGCCTCACACCAGGGTTTGATGCTTTTGGTGTATGATCTTCTAAAAAAAAAAAAAGTGGAAAATGTTAGAGCAATAAAGTGATTCCACTTATTAATTAAATCATTTTGATTTAGTTATTAAGTCACTTATTATCTCTCTTTTACTTAAGCTAAACTTTAGGCATATAATAATTAATTCTTTTACTAATTATTATTATGCAACCTAGATTTTTCCCCTTTAGGTTTTCAACATCTTTTTATAAGGATTCCCTCTTTGTAAATTAAATTGCATTGAGATTTTTTCTCCATTGTTTTCACATGATGTTTCCTCTTCCATAGATTTATTTTTTTGGCCTCCATAGCTTCTTGCTTCTCTCTTTTTGTGACAGGTGTTTGCATGCAGATGATTCTTGGGAGTTATGGGTTGACAATTTTTCATCAACTCCAATATGGTATCAGATTTCCACCCTTTCATGCCTCTATTCTTTTCATGAGAGATTTGACCTTATTCTTCAAATCTGGCTTTTTCAAGAGGTTTTCTGTGAAGAATTATGTAGATTTGGGGGGAGAGTTATTTTTTGGAGCACTTTGGGCACAAACCAACATCTGGGTTGTGTCCAAAATGCCCCAAAACCCCCATTTTTAGATAAGGCATGTCCAATTTGGACACAGTTGAAATTTGGACCTTCTTTTTGCATGCATGGGGACCCTTGGTACACTTTATGAGGCAAAAATCCACCTTAGTTTTCATGTCACCTCAATTTTTGTGCCACCTCAGAATTCATGCCACTAGAGAAGGAAAAATAATAATATTTTTATTTGCATGGCAAAAAAATTATTATTTTTTGAGTTTTTTTGAGTTTTTTTTAATAAATTTTTTTTTTTTTTAAAAGAAACTTTATTCCTTTTTGGAAAGGATGTCTGCATGTGCATATGCAGGCACTAATGTTAGTGGTCATAGGTCTGGTAGTGAAGATAAATTTGATGGTCATGAAACCGTCATTCATCTTGCCCTCTTTTTCATAATGAGCAACTTGTAGTTTTGTGATATCTTGAGCATACGGTATTGGATTTTTGACTTCCTTATATCATAGGAAAGCTCTTTCTGAGTTCTATGTAATTATGGAGGTAATATTTTCTAATTTTTCTATCTTGAATTTTATTTTTTCTAGTCAAAGTTAGGGATCTATTTTGCACTCTAGGAACCATATCTTGCTCATCCACACTATTTTTTGACTTCCGCATAGTATTGGAAAGCTGGTTTAGTGCTCTATCTTATTTCATGGGTCTCACACCCAGATTCTTTTCCAAGTATTTTTTATTCATTTTTTTTCATTTTTGCAATCTAGTGGATATCTTGGATGTTTCAGGTCCTGGGATCATTTTCCATGGATGGGATGACTTCTTTTTTGTTGTTATTCATGTTTCTTCAGCTTTCTGTCATTCCTAGGTATTGTAGACATCTATTTTTATCACATTTATTTATTTTGAAAATGCACTATAATAAAGTGTCATCTTATGCATATTTGGGATCCTACACATTTTGTGCTTGATTGTACTCACACTATATTATAAAGTGCCATGGGGGGGTTTTGATGTTTTCAATATTTTCCATTTACCGTTGTCAAGTCAATGTTCCTCCCATGACATTAGCCTCATGATGTGTGTCAAGTGAGTGTTCCTTCCATGACACCATCCTTTATATGTGTTTGTACCTTCTACACTTTCTATGTTCCTAGTTTTCCTTCATGTAGTGTTCTTGGTAGTCTGATTTAGTGTATCTATCACGTCTCTCCCTGCTCAACATTATAGAGGGGGTATCACATATTGGTTCTAATGCTTCCTTGGTTTGATGAATTTATTCTATGTATTCAAAAAAAATTCTTACATACTAGGTGGATGCAGTGGCTGGGTACCTATGCATTTTGTTGAGATGGATCATTTACCATATGGACACTCTTTCATTCCTATTTTGGAGGAAACCTTTCACCTTTGATTGATTAGTTCTTCAAGATTTGTTTACAGTCTTCTTTACCTTATCATGTTCTATTATAGTGGAGGTTCCAACAGTTCTTCTTCGATAATGTTTGCAGATTATGCTTTAGTGGTGTTCTACATGTTCATTCTTTATTCCTATTTTTTGGGACTTTGTATAGTTAGAGGCTTCTTCAGTCCTTCACTAGTCTTCATCTCTTTTTGGAGAGGGTTTTTTCCCATAGGTTTTTGTCCTTTTCTCCTATTTAAAGAGATTTTCTTGTACTTGGGTACCTTTATCAGGCCTTGTTGTCAAGACCCACTTCCTACTTTCAGTAGTTGTTTCTAAGTTTTTAGTTTCTCCCTAAGTTTATCTTAAGGGGGGTGTTAGAGTAATAAAGTGATTCCACTTATTAATTAAATCATTTTGATTTAATTATTACGTCACTTATTATCTCTCTTTTACTTAAGCTAAAATTTAGGCATATAATAATTAATCCTTTTATTAATTATTATTATGCAACCTAGATTTTTCCCCTTTAGGGTTTTGGTATCCTTTTATAAGGATTCCCCCTTTGTAAATTATTCAATTAATTGAAGATGCTATTGCATTGAGAGGTTTTATCCATTTCTTTCACATGATGTTTCCTCTTCCACAATTTTTTTATTTCTGGCCTCCATAGCTTTTTACTTCTCTCTTTCTATGATGGGTGTTTGCATGCAAGTGATTCTTGGGGGTTGTGGGTTGATAGTTTTTCATCAACTCCAATAGAAAAACCATTCCTTAAGGGTAGAGATAGGGATGAAGATGATACTGAAGGGGATGAGTATGATGACTAGCATGAAGAAGATACAAAAGAGGATGAAGATTATCCTCTAGAGGTGAAAACTACTAAAAAGGTAAAGTTCAAGGGGTCCCTCTCTAAGAAAAAGAAGGGAAATATTATTGTGGAAGACTTGTTAACTAGGAAGGAAATTAAGGAGGATGACTGGGAGGAAGAAGAGGAGAATGAGGAAGGAAAAAGAAAAATAAGGGATATCAGTGGTAGTAGGAAAAAGAAGAAAATCATTCAAAATCCCCATAAGAAGAATGTTATCATCTTGTTTGAGGATGATGAGGATGTTGAGTAGATTAAAAATGATAAGAGTGGTGAGGAGAATGGGAAAGAGGGTTTGATGGATGAGGATTTAGTTAACCTAGGTGAGAACCAGAACACTAAGCAGAAAGAGGAGGATCACCTAAATAAAGATAACTAAGGTGTGGATTAAATTGTGGGAAGAATTGACAATGATATTCTTAGGAATGAGGTGGTGGCAAATAAGGAGAAGCATAAGGAGAAAAGTATTGTGAAGAAAGATAAAAGTTACCTGGTGGACTTTACCTATGCATTGGAAAATCTAATGGATGATGTTAGTATGCCCAAAGAACAAATGTGCATAATGGGGTGTGATATTATCTTCCTTAAGAATATGGGCATTGGAGAAAAATCGGTCATTCTTTGCCTTGAGTAAATGAGGGAACCTGTTGATAATGCAGATGCTCATGCTAACATGGTTGATAAGGTTCTAAAGCTTGAAAAAAACCTAAAATAAATTGAGGTCAGGGTCATTGGAGGGTAGGCTAGACACTTTGAATAAAAAAGTGGAGAAGTTAGATAATACCATGAGGAAAATTGGTGAGCAAATCCATATAAGTCTCAAATCCTACATAGATCATGCTAGGATCTTGATTGACAAACTGGAACAGGCCAAAGGTTGGAAGGAGGTGAAGGACCCAAAGGAGGCTATTGGACCTGGAAAGCATACACAAGTGAGCATTAGAAAGACTGAGACTAAAGATTATAAGGACCTAGATGAGATCAAGAAAATCATTGATCAAATGTAGATTATGGTGGTCCAGGTGGGGGAACTTATGAAATTTAGTTAGATGTCTACTTGTTGTCCTAACTTTTTTGTGGTGTCCTTTCCTATTTCTTTTTGGCTCATACTTTTGTATCAGCTGCAACTATTTTCTTCTTTTATGCTTCTATTTATAGGTGTTGATGCACAGACTTTGGGTTTATTTTAATGGTTTATCTATAAGTTGTTTGTAAAAGGTTTTGGGTCCTTTCAAAACCTATTTTTACTTAATTAGAACTATTATTTTAGTCAAAATATGAATAGTATCACAACAACCATTAAGTTTGTGTTATTAATTAATCTTTAAAGATGATTTTCTACACTTAACTAATCAACTATATGATGACCAATCCATATTTGTTAATAATAGAATATAAGTCATCATGGTAAGTATATGGATTGGTTAATAACAACATCTTGACAAATAGTAGCATCTTAAAAAATGCTTATTACTTAATTAGTGTACATTCATATTGTTAGGGTTTGACAGATCTGGAACAATATAAGAATAAAAAGTTATATGCAGAAAATAAGAGAAGAATAAAAATTAACACAAATAACACACAGATTTAACATGGTTACCCAAAACCTGGGCTACGTCCACCTACACAGCAGTCCAACCTTTCTTATTATCCAATAAAAATAGTACACCAACATTACAATGCATAATGCATCTCAACCACTTATAACATGCATTTTAGGGAAACCTCTAAAATTGACCATTTTAGGGTTTTACAATGTCAATTTTCTTTTTCCCCGAAAAAGAAAATATTTTTCCCGAAAAAGCACAATTTATTTTTACTTAACTAGATAAGAAGTCCCAACAATATCAACACCCACTATATGATCAGTCTCTATAATATCAACAATCTCCCACTTGAAGACTGATCAGGCTCCAAAATAAACAATCTCCCACTTGGAGACTGAAACCATACGACAATGTAGTATGTGTAACTCCCACTGGATAAAAGACTTTTCTATGTATTAACTCCATGATCATTAGTCAAGAATCTAAGCAAGAAACCAGCTTCTCCTTTGGGACTTCCTTCATGAACATGTCTACAGGATTGTCACTTGTGTGAATCTTTTCAAGCTGTAATTGGCCATCCTCCAAAATAGACCTTATAAAATGGTACCCAAGCCATATGTGCTTTGTCCTTGAATGAAAAGAAAAATTCTTTGCAAGATGAATGGCACTCAGCTTATCACTATACAATGGGCGATCTTCCCACTTCTGATCCAATTCTTCCAGAAAAAATTGTAACTAAATCATCTCCTTGCTAGCTTACATAGCAGCTACATACTTAGCTTCAGTAGTTGAAAGAGCATTAACCTTCTACAATCTAGAAATCCAACTGACTGCAGTACCTCCTATAGTGAAAACATACCCTATTGTACTCCTCCTTGTATCAATATATCCTACTAGATAAGAGTCAAAAAATCCACTCAAAGCATAACTAGATCCTATGAAACATAATGCCTTTGTAGTAGTACATCTCAAATATCAAAGAATCCATTTGACAACATTCCAATGTTCCATACTCGGATTGCTCATATACCTATTGACAACTCCCACTGCATGAGCAATATTTGGTCGTGTGTATACCATTGCATACATTAGACTACCAACAACTAATGAATATGGTATGTTAGACATTTTATCTACCTCTTCCTGTGCCTTTGGGCACATTTCCTTAGTCAATTTAAAATGAATAGCCAAAGGTGTACTGGCTGCTTTTGCATCCTGCACATTAAATCTTTTCAACACCTTCTTTATATATTCACTTTGGGAAAAATTCAAGGTTCTATTTTTCCTATTCCATGTAATCCTCATAACAAGGATTTGCTTAGCAGCACCCAAATCCTTCATAGAAAATGACCTTGCTAATTTTTGTTTAAGCTCATTTATTTGTTGCATATTGGACCCAGTAACAAGCATGTCATCAACATAGAGTAACAAGATAATGTAACTCCCATTATCCAATCTCTTAAAATATACACAGTGATCAGAATGACATCTATGGTAACCTTGTTCAAGCATGAAACTATCAAATTTTAAATACCATTGGCGGGGTGCCTGCTTTAGGCCATACACACTCTTCCTTAACCTACACACTAAATTCTCCTTACCCTTGACCTCATATCCCTCTGGTTGCTACATGTAAATTTCCTCCTCCAAATCTCCATGGAGAAAAGCTATTTTGACATCTAGTTGTTCAAGATGCAAGTTATCTGTAGCCACAAGACTTAGTATAGTTCTAATTGAAGTCATTTTTATAATAGGGGAGAATATTTCATCAAAATCTATACCCTTTTTTTGTGCAACCTTCATCTTCCTCCTTCAGCCTATAAACCCATTTGTTAGGCAAGGCTCTTTTTCCTTCAGGTAAAGGGATTAAGTCCCAAGTCTTATTTTTCAACAAGGAGTCCATCTCCTCTTTCATGCCCAACTTCCACTGTTGTTTTGCATTCACCTGCATTACTTCTTCATATTCTTCTGGTTCACCAGAATCAGTCAATAAAATGGAATACAAAGAAAGAGAAAACCTTTAGGGGGTCTACCTGACCTTGTAGAACATCTAACACTTACAAGAGTTTGTGGGATAACTTGTTATTGCTGAGCATGAGGTACCAGTGGCATTTCATTTTCAGGAGTCTCATCCAATACCACATATTCTTGTTTGACCTGTTCATGCTTCTTTTCCTGCACCTATTCTTTATACATGACCTTCTCATTGAATATAACATCTATAGTTCTAATTATTTTAATATTTTCAAAATCCCATAACCGATAACCATAGTCATCTACTCCATATCCAATAAAGGTACATTTTTTACATTTAGCATCAAGCTTGGTCCTATTTTCTTTATCAACATGGACAAAAACTTCACAACCAAAAGTTTTCAAAAATGAATAATTTACCTTTTTACCAGTCCATGCTTCCTCTGGAATACCACCATCCAAAGGGGCTGAAGGTCCTTTGATTATCAAATAAACTATAGTATTTACAACATCTACCCAAAAATGAAGGGGCAGTCCAACATGAAATCTCATGCTCCTTGCACGTTCCATGATTGTTCTATTCATTCTTTCTGACACACCATTTTCTTGTGGGGTTCCTAGAACTATCTTCTACCTTCAAATTCCATTGATAGAACATCAATCTTCAAAGGCTATGCTGCAATACTCACATCCATTATTGGATCTGAGACACTTCAACTTCTTTCCTGTCTCATTCTCAACCAAAGCTTTCCATTTCTTAAATGTTTCAAAAACATCAGATTTTTGTTTCAGGAAATATACCCATGTTTTCTTGGTTGAATCATCTATAAAAATGAGATCCACCAAGAGATGATACCTAATCTGATCCCCATACATCTGAATGCACTAGCTCTAACTTCTCACTCTTCTTTTCTTTCCCAACTCTGAGAAATCTAACTCTTTTCAGTTTACCATAAACACAATTTTCACAGAACTCTAAATCAATATTTTTCAATCTTGGAAACATATTTTAAAGTGAAGGATTTTCATCCCTTTCTGACTCATGTGCCCAAGCCTATGGTGCCACATTTTTTAATCTATTATTGTAACATCTATAGTAGCTTTTCCTACATTAACATTATCAGTAGCAGCTAAGGTAGAATAACTGCTACTAGTACACAAATATAATGTGCCTATATTTTCACCTTTAGCTACTACTAAAGAACCTTTAGTGACCTTCCAGACATTTTATGTAAACATGATTGTGCAGCCTTCACTACCCAATTGTCCTGCAAAAAATAAATTTCTTCTTAAATTAGGGACATGCCTTACCTCCTGCAGTATCCAGTCATTTTTGTTTGGAAACTTGATCCTTATTTTCCCTTTCCCAAAAATAGGACATGGCTCATCATCACCCAAATATACCTATCCAAAATCACCTTGAACATAATCTTGAAAATATTTTCTATGGGGTGTAGCATGGAACGAAGCCCCAGAATAAATTACCTAGGAATCATTAACATTATCCAAACATAAGATTAAAGCATCTTGTAAAGTATTACTTGCAACATTAGCTTCCTTACTGTCATTTTCATTTCCATCTCCTTGTTTATTTTTCTGAGACCAATAGTCTTTCTTCAAGTGACCAGGCTTTCCATAGTACCAACAATCTTTATTTCCTTTAGATTGAGAACATCCTTTCTTTGAATTCCCTTGTGACTTGTCATGTTAAGGGCCTTTTCCTCTTTCACTTGTTCTTCCTCTGTTCTTCACATTTAAAGCGGAACCTGATGAGATTGAAGTTTCACCTGTGCTTTTTTGTTGCATTTCCTCGCTTAGGATAACACCAACAACTTCATAAAATTTCAAAGTATTTGAACCAGAGATAGAGTTACTTACAGCCATAACCAAGCTATTCTAGCTTTCTGGCAAACAACATAAAATTAAGAGAGCCCTAACCTCTTCATCGAATGAAATTTGTACGGATGACAATTGACTGGTGACTATATTAAATTAATTTAAATAATTCGCTATAGATCCTTCCTCACCCATTTTCATATTAAACAAATTCTTCATAAGAAATACCTTATTTGAAGCTGAGGGTTTCTCGTATAACTTAGCCAATGTCTCCATCAGCTCTATGGTCATTTTTTCCTTTGATATGTTGAATGTTACAGATGGTGCAAGCCACAATCAAATAGATCCTAGTGCCTTCCTATCCAAGATCTCCCAATCCTCTTCTGTCATTGTTCCTTGTTTCTTGTTTTTTCCTTCTAATGGCTTCCATAGATCCTTTTGATATAGATAATCTTCCATCTGCATTTTCCATAACTGAAAATTCTAGCTGTTGAATTTTTCAATCTTAAATTTGGAATCCTCCATTGCTCCCACTCAAATCTGAAAGTCCTATCAATCTATGGCAACAAACCTTGCTTTGATACCAATTGTTAGGGTTTGACAGATTTGGAACAATATAAGAATAAAATATTATATGTAGAAAACAAGAGAAGAATAAAACTTAACATAGATAACAAATAGATTTAACGTGGTTCACCCAAAACCTAGGCTACGTCCACCTACACAGTCGTCCAACCTTTCTTATTATCCAGAAAAAATAGTACACCAACATTAAAATGCATTATACATCTCAGCCGCTTATAACATGCATTTTAGGGCAACCTCTAAAATTGACCATTTTAGGGTTTTACAATGTCAGTTTTATTTATTTTTATTATTGGCTATATTTACATACAACTATTAACTTTTGTCTTTTCATCTAAACAAGTGGTATCAAAATGGGTTTTTTTTAACTATCCTCTACAGGAAGGTCTCACGGTTGACTAGGAGTGATGTAGAGCCTTTTGTATCCCAATAAAATTGAAAAATTAATTCAATACATTGAATTACAAACTCCTCCAAAGGCTCTAACACCCTGTCATCACTCATTCCATTTCTCTTGTTACTAGGACCATGGACATTCATCTCTCATGAATCAATTGTATTACTAACTCTAAATACTTCACTAAAAATGATGGATTCACTCCTCCTTGACATCACTAAGTCCCAAAAATTCTTTTAGGATCATCACAACCTATAACTTCAAGATCTACACTCCCTCCTAATTGTCCTCAAGAATAAAGGGCTAGTAGCCCTACTAGGCCTGTACCTCCCAACAAACACCTATAGTACTTCATAGGGATTTCTCACCCTATATTTTTTACTCCTCATAACACCCCTTGAGAAAACCCAAACCTTTAGACTCTGACTCCAAGTGCATCTACTCAAATTATACAAGCACCCATTAAGCCTAATAGCCCTATTAGGTCACTTTTACAAAAAAAAGTACTCTATAAAGGGATAGTCTGACCACCAAACCACTTGGAAAACCAAAGAGGACATATAAATAGATCAATTATGAGGCCTCATATGTTGAATTCACCATTTTTTGAAGTTATGCCCACTATTGTTCTTGACTAGACAATCGCATGATGATGCTTGTCCCAAAATTTCAATTGCACTACTCACCAACAATCATCTCCCACTCTAAGAACTTATAAATATTAAATTAAACTCTCATATCTTTCAAATAACTAAGTTTTATGATTTTACCATGGTCAATTTTTCATGATATTAGTAAATCTCTGCAAAACCCTAGGTATGGTAGGGTTTCCCAACTGTTCCTATAAAATAGTAACTTTTTTTTCCCTTCACCAATTGACCCCAAAACAAGTGAAAATGAAATTTAGTACATATAATAAACTTATCCAATAGGTCTTCCCTCAAAATTAATATGTACAGAATCATACCAAGAAACAATATAGAGAAAATTGTAGGAAATTAGTGTAATTCTTTATCAATCAAGTGCCAAAACTTTTCATATCCATCAACCCTGGAATTCAATTTTGGTTGTATTTTATTATATTTTAAAATGGTTCATAACTAGATCTGAAATTTTATGACCTTTTTCCTTCTAAATTCCATAATTTTGCAACATTATTGAAAAGTTGCATTATGCAACATTGACAACTTTTGCAAGTTTTGTGATTTTGACAAAATATTGAAAACCCAATTTCATAGGTTTGAAATCAAATTGAAAACACCTAAGGAATAATAAGAAATATCCTAGGAACCTCATGGACCCCTAGTACCCATATTCCCAGTGTTTCTTATATGTCACCTACCAAGGACATAGGGTTACAAAATGGTGTGTCTTATTTCAATTTGAAATCAAACAACTAGAAACCATTTGCTACTCTAAATATTGTGATTTGGATATACAGATACCCTTTGACATCCATGTCCTTCTTGGTAGATTCCCATGCATCATATTTCCCTAGAAAAGAAATCTCAAATTCACTTTAGATGAGTTGAGGCAAAGAACTACCATGTGCTTCTATTTTCTTCTCATCCATCCAAAGTATGTAACTGTCAAGTTTTCCCTCCATTTCAC
Source organism: Chamaecyparis obtusa (assembly GCA_027943335.1). Taxonomy (NCBI): domain Eukaryota; kingdom Viridiplantae; phylum Streptophyta; class Pinopsida; order Cupressales; family Cupressaceae; genus Chamaecyparis; species Chamaecyparis obtusa. Next base: position 216,976 of record BSBK01012334.1, read on the forward strand.
TAGGAAATTCTTTTATTCTCTTTTTCTTGTCTTTACCACTTTAGTGTCTAATTTCCTCTCCAAGGTGGGTGAATCATGTTTAGGAAGGCTCCCATCCATAGCTTGTCCCATGTCCAATATGTCTTGATCTGCATTCAAATCACCTTTATATAGATTTAAATCATAGACATTGAAGATTGGTGACAACCCCGAACAACCAGGAACCTCAACTTCGTATGCATTTTTACCATATTTATTCAAGATAGAAAAAGGAGCTATCTTATTTTTTATTAGCTTTGTGCACTCCCCTTTTGGAAATTTTTCTTTTTTCAGGTACACCCACACAAGGTCTCCACACTTAAACCGTAAGTCCCTCCTTTTTTGATATGCATGCTTCTTATTCTTATCACTGGACTTTTGTAGGTTCTCTTTGAATTTATCATGGACCTCCCTAATTTATTTTACAAATGCTTCCCCTTGTGTACTAATAGGACTGGTAGAAGGAAGGTCACTTAGTTCCAGAACCCCTCTAGGATGTAATCCACACACAATTTAGAAAAGGAGATTTTCTAGTGCTCCTATTTATAGTGTAATTATAAGAGAACTATGGTTGGGATAGGATGACATCCCACTTTTCTCCATCCTCCTTTTTTAGGCATCTATGAAGGTTTCCAAGGGTCTTATTGACCACTTTATTTTGTCCATCTTTTTTGGGATGGTTTACAAATGAAAAAGACAAATTTTTTCCTAACTTCTTCCAAAGAGTCCTCCAAAAATGACCAATGAACTTCACATCTCTATTAGATACTATGTTTAATGGAAACCCATGGATTCTTACCACATCCTTGAATAATATACCTACAATATATGAAGCATCATTTGTTGACTTGCATGGAAAAAAGTGAGCCATCTTGTTGAATTTCTCCACCACTAAAAAAATGATATTATACCCTTTTTAAGTTCTTCGTAGCCCTATGAAAAATTCCATGCTAATGCTCTCCCATGGTCTAGTTTGAATTGGGAGTGGTTGGTACAAGCTTTTTTTTTTAGACTTTCCTTTTGTTTTCTAACATGGGTAAGTCCACAAAGATGGGGGACCAAAAATATGCCACTTTTCTTTTTGGTCCCCCATCGACCATAGGGCGCACGCCCTATATGGCATGCGCCCTATAAGGCATACATTGTATGGCTTGGGCTGACCAAGCCTTAGGCTTGGGAAACCCAAGCCATAGGGTGTGTGTCCTATAGGGCGTACACCCTATATAAAAACACTATAAAATATTTTCTTGATTTGGGAAAGCCCATTTTTCTTCACAAACCCACGTTTGCAGCCAAAAAGGGATTTCCAAGGGTGCACGCGAAATAATTTTGCTTGTTTAATCCATCAATCTTCATAGAGAATGGCTTCACAACATCGTCAAGCTTGATCCAGAAGAAGAGGTAAGTGTTTTTATAGCCCATGCCTCTTATTTACATTAAAATTTCAGTTTGAAGCAATTCTTTTGTTAAAATTTGTTTTCTTAGATTTTATAATCTAGTTTTTTAGATTTGTTTTGTAGTTTCTTAGATTTTATAATCTATTTTTTTAGATTTGTTTTGTATAATATAGTTTTCTTAGATTTGTTTTGTAATTAAGATTTTAAAATCTATTTTTTTTAATTGTCAAGAAGAAATGCTCTCCCTGGAAAAAACCCTCAACCAAACCCTTTGTCTCCTCATGAAGAAACAAATGAAGAAAATAACCAAGAAAATGAACCTCAATTGCCTCCACCAATTGAGAAACCTCCTCCTGGAACACAAGAAAATTTGATCAACCAAATTGAAAGAGGGAAAAAATAATTAGAATCTTTAATTAGTAGGTTAAAAGATTCTATTGGTATGAATCCTAGAAGGGAAAGACTTGCAAAATCATTGGAAGCAATCTTGACCCACGTAGGCTTAGTTAGTGGGAAAATTAATTTATGGTAGGATAAAAGAGAAGAAAAAAAAAATATTATGCAAATAAGTTATCTTATATGGACATAAAAAAGAAAAAAATTACAAAAGATGACATTTGCAAACTCTTTAAAAAACCAAGGGACACAAATACTCTTAGAACTATAATAAGGAGGTTCCCAATTCATTGGTACTTAAATCAAGATATTAAAAACAACTTTTGGGAGAGATGCTGGATGGTCTTTGATTCCCCTCCCTATAGCAATCATAAGGTTCCTATATATTTCTTGAGGAAACTCTATTGTGAATTTGTACTCAAGGGGGTGCCAAATTATTTTGACTATCTAGATTCTTAGGGTAGAGGAGGGGGCTCATCATTTGATAGAGAGGGGGCACATCATGACCCTAACGCACCTAGGGTTCCTATTGGCAAGCCACAGGTGGATCATGTTATTATTCCTTTCATTGTGAAGGAACATGTAGAGGTGCACACACTAGGCATGATTAGTGCTCTGACATAGACTCTAATTCAGTGTGCCACTCCTTTAGTTGAGGGTGACCATGGTCAATCTTTGAGGGGGCATATTTGTCAGTCATGTGGATCCTTGTGCACATTTGGTACTGCCGAGAGAGAGGAAGAAGATCTTGGAATGATGACTGATGATTTTCTAAATATGGCATTTGGCATTGTCACATAGGTGAATATTTCAAAGTTCATTAATTTATTTGATCACATTTCATTTATAAAAGAATAACTAATTAATTTAGTATTGATTGATTATGATCAAATTTTAGGGCAAGAGTGTCGATGGCAGTGGTAGTGGCAATGATCCTCATGTCCCCTTCTACACGTCATTGTCAATTACACAAGTAGGTATTGAATAAAAAATTTTAACTAATATATTTGATTATTATGTAATTATATGAATAATCATATCATAACTTATTGTGCATGTGCATTAGTTCACTAGTGGACCATCGACATTCACAACAGATAGCAAAGGGCATCGTGTCACTTTCCTTGAGGTATCTTTATTTGATTATTATGTAATTATATGTAATTATTTGATTATTATGAAATATATTTGATTATTATGTAATTATATGAATAATTGTATCATAACTTATTATGCATGTGCATTAGCTCACTAGTGGACCATTGACATTCACAACAGATAGCGAAGGGCATCGTGTCACTTTCCTTGAGGTATCTTTATTTGCATGTTAATTTGATTTACTTGATTATATTTAATTAATAAATGAATTAATAACTAAATTACTAGACAAATTATGATCAAAATCCAAAGGCAAAGCGGTCATTGAGATAATTAGAAACTTTCACCTGGCTTTGTGATTTCATCATTAAATCCACAGATATATATGTAATAATGCATTATAATTAACATGTTAGTAGTACGTTCTTATATGAATGGTTATCTTATAATTTTCCATGTACATGTGCACTAGTTGAATGTTAGAGCTTCGACATCGACACCACACACCGAAGGATGTGATGGAACCTTCACGGAGGTATCATTTATTCATTAGTAGGGTTGTAAAAAATATTTGAAATCTTGATAACTATATAATACTTTTATTGTTTCATTTTCAGTTATTGACATCAGAGACTCCTCCTTCTGTTCATGATTCTTTGGATTGTGGAGTAGCTACAGCAATAGCTAGTTATGAAGCACTGATTGAGGTATGAAAGAGATCACTTAATTTTAATTGTTATTTTAATAGTTTGTACTAAATTTCAAAATGATATTCATGTATGTATTTTAATTATTATTTTGATCATTGTTCTAGGGACTTATTACTCTAGATCGTCAGCATACTCCTTCGGTGGATGTACATAGAGCAAATAGTAAGCGAATATTCTATTTAATGTCATTGTATAATTCAATTTTGATGTATATTAGTTATTGATGCTTAAATTTTTTTTTATCAGCTTGAGCTACAGAAGAGTCTAGATAGGAGGACTAGTGAGCACACTCAGAAGACTAAAGCATCCACTGCATCTCCATCGATGCGACAATCGAAGACAGCACAAGATTTGTTTTCTTCCCTTGGTGAGAAAGGAATAGATTAGGGACATAGATTGTATGCCTATATGGCATTAGTGGACATATTTTTTGTATATTGTATAAGTGATACATTGTACATCCATTTGGCTTTGAGGAAGCCAATTTAACTGTATTGAATATATTTAATGTATGACATTATTGGACATATATATTTGGGTTCATGCCCTATGAATATATTCTTTTATGTTTTAGGTATGAAATTCATGTGTTTGGTGTATTGATGTATACTAATTTATGTTTATGTGGATGTCTTATGCTTTGTAAATTTTCCATGCCTTATAGTTATGCTTGTATGTTTATGGATGTATATTGTTATTGTATGATTTATACTTTATTAGAACATGAATGTGATGCACAGGTGGTGTGTAAGACACTCTAAACCCGTACACTTATAGAAATACAAGAACAATCACTAGCAAGTGATACAATCTTCTCACATCAAACGTCCTTCATAAGGATCCACTGTCTAGGCTTTACCCAATGCACTTGCATTGGTTGGCTCTAAACTATCAAACTATCATTCTAGGACTTCTTCTAGTAACCTTTGCCAGTCATAAAATGACATTTTTCTCCACATCTTCCCAAAAGACTTCAAAAAATAGTCAATGATCTGGAAAAATCACGTTACAAATGATCATTAGAACTTTTTGTTCCTTGATTGTACCCACGTGACACTTCGGCCCAGAGTGGTCGGCAAAGTTTGAGCAACTCTTTGTGCCAATAAAGGTTGCCACTAACATTTAACCAACCAATCAAAGCTATTGGAACAAACGGTTCGATGCTACGACTGACGGCATGAAAGATATTCAATGTTGGTCATTTCAATTAAGGAACACTACAAGTTTTGACATCGACCGAGATTGTGTTTCCAAATATAAATGAGCTTGAATCTCTAAAAATTGAGATAGGTTATTATAGACCTTGACAACACAGTCCTGTAGCACTTGATGAATCGATGCTACCATGCACGAGCTCTAAGATATGACCTTGTAAAGATTGCCAATTTCATGCTAAAGGGACCTTGAGGGACACTTCAACCCAGAGTGGTCAGCAACATTCAAGTGACTCTGTATGCCAAAAAAGGTTGCCACTACCGTTTACCTAGCCATTTGGAGATGTTGGAATATGTGGTTCAATGCTACGACTGACAGTTTGAATGATATGCAATGTTGCTCATTTGAACTGAGAAACACTACAAGTTTTGACATCGATCAAGAATATGTTGCCAAATATAAATGAACTTGAATTTATGAAAATAGAGATAGGTTATTGTAGGACCTAGCAACACAGTCATGTAGCACCTAACGAATCGATGCTAGCTTGATTGACATTCGAGATATGACCCTATAAAGATTGCCGATTTCACACTAAAGGGACCTTGAGGGACACTTTGGCCTGGAGTGGTTGGTGGCATTTGAGTGACTCAATGTGACTTGGGGATGAATCACACATTTGTATCATAGATATCTAACACTAAATATGCAATATTGTAGGAGATCTCTATTTGGTGTTTGTTGTAGGGTTAAGGAGCATGAAAATGCTTGAAATGCTATTGCAGTAGCATATTGGGCCTCATGAGGGGTATTTTTTATTTTTAAAAGCAATTATTTATGATGAAAGGATGGTGAAACAACCTTTGGTTGGTTGATATTTCATTTGGAGCATCCAGATTGGAGAAGCCCTAGTTTTGACATCGACCGAGAATGTGTTGCCAAATATAAAAAAAATTGAATCTCTAAAAATTGAGATAGGTTATTGTAGGACCCAACAACATGGTCTTGTATGACCCAATGGATTGATGCTACCTCACATGAGCTTTGAGATATGACCCCGTAAAGATTGTCGATTTCACATTGAAGGGACCTTGAGGGACACTTCGGCCCAGAGTGGCCGGCGGTGATCGAGCGACTCTGTGTGACTTGGGGATAAATCACACATTTGTATCATAGACATCTAACACTAAATATGCAATAAAATCCATCAGATGTTGTAGGAGATCTCCATTTGTTGTTTGTTGTAGGGTTAAGGAGCATGAAAATGCTTGAATTGCTATTGTAGTAGCATATTGGGCCTCATGAGGGGTATTTTTTATTTTGGGAAGAAGTTAGTTATGATGAAAGGATGGTGAATAAAAATTTGTTTGGTTGATATTTTTCTTGGAGAGTCCAGATTGGAGAAGCCCTAGTTTTGACATTGATTGAGAATGTGTTGCCAAATATAAAAAAACTTGAATCTCTAAAAACTGAGATAGGTTATTGTAGGCCCTGACAACATAGTCCTATAGCACCTAACAGATTGATGCTACCTCACATGAGCTCCAAGATATGACCCCAAAAATATTTTCAATTTCACGCTAAAGGGACCTTGAGGAACACTTTAGGCCAGAGTGGTCGGCAGTGATCTAGTAACTCTGTGTACCAAAAAAAGGTTGCACTACCATTTACCTAGCCATTCAAAGTTGTTGGAATAGATGGTTCGATGCTACGATCGATGGTTTGAAAGATACATAATGTTGCTCATTTGAATTGAGGAACACAATTTTTGACATCGACCAAGAATGTGTTGCCAAATATAAAAAAACTTGAATCTCAAAAAACCAAGATAGGTTATTGTAGGCCCTAGCAACATGGTCATGTAACACTTGATGGATTAATGCTACCTTGCATGAGCTCTGAGATATGACCCCGTAAAGATCATTGATTTCACGCTAAAGGGACCTTGAGTGACACTTTGGCCCAGAGTGGTTGGTGGTGTTTGAGAGACTCTGTGTGCCAAAAAAAGTTATCACTACCATTTACCCAACCGTTTGGAGCTATTGGAACAGACAGTTCAATGCTATGACTGACGGTTTGAAACATACGCAATTTTTCTCATTTAAACTGAGGAACACTACAAGTTTTGACATCGACCGAGAATGTGTTGCCAAATATAAACAAACTTGAATCCTTAAAAACTAAGATAGGTTATTGTAGGCCCCAAAAACATAGTCCTGTAGCACCTAATGGATTAATGCTACATCAGACAAGCTCTGAGATATGACCCCATAAAGATTGTTTATTTCACGATGAAGGGACCTTGAGGGACACTTCAGCCTAGAGTGGTTGGCAGTGATCGAGAAATGTTGTGTGACTTGGGGATGAATCACACATATGTATCATAGATATCTAACACTAAATATGCAATAAAATCCATTAGATGTTGTAGGAGATCTCCATTTGCTGTTTGGCAGGGTTAAGGAGCATGAAAATGCTTGAAATGCTATTGTAGTAGCATATTGGGCCTCATGAGGAGTATTTTTTAGTTTGGGCAATAGTTAGTTATGATGAAAGGATGGTGAATCAACCTTTGGTTGGTTGATATTTCACTTGGAGAGTCCAGATTGGAGAAGCCCTAATTTTGACATTGACCAAGAATGTGTTGCCAAATATAAATGAATTTGAATTTTTGAAAATTGAGATAGGTTATTGTAGGCCCCGGAAACAAAGTCCTGTAGCACCTAATATATTGAAGCTACCTTGCATGAGATCTGAGATATGACCACGTAAATATTGTTGATTTCACACTGAAGGGACCTTGAGGGACACTTTATCTGAGAGTGGTCGACGATGATCGAGCAACTCTGTGTGCCAAAAAAAATTTCCACTATCATTTACCTAGCCATTCAAAGCTGTTGGAATAGACAGTTTGATGCTACAACTGATGGTTTGAAAGATATGCAATGTTGCTCATTTGAACTAAGGAACACTACAAGTTTTGACACCGACCGAGAATGTGCTGCCAAATATAAACAAACTTGAATCTCTAAAAACTAAGATAGGTTATTGTAGGACTTGGCATCATGGTCTTGTAGGACTTGACAGATCAATGCTACCTCACATGAGATTTGAGATATGACCCCATAAAAATTATCGATTTCATGCTGAAGGGACCTTGAGGGACACTTCCAATTGGAGTGGTCAGTGGCGATCGAGTGACTTTGTGTACTAAATGAATTTTCCACTATCATTTACCTGACCATTCAGAGCTATTGGAATAGACCGTTCGATGCTATGACCGATGGTTTGAAAGATACGCAATGTTGCTCATTTGAACTAAGGAACGCTACAAGTTTTGACATCGACCGAGAATGTGTTGCCAAATATAAAAAAAATTGAATCTCTAAAAACTAAGACATTTCATTGTAGGCCCCGACAACATGGTCATGTAGCACCTGACAAATTAATGCTACCTTTCACAAGCTCTGAGATATGACCCCGTAAATATCGTCAATTTCACGCTAAAGGGACCTTGAGGGACACTTCAGCTCAGAGTGGTTGGCAAAATTCGAGTGAATATTTGTGACTTGGAGATGAATCACACATTTTTATCATATATATTTAATACTAAATATGTAATAAAATCCATTAGATGTTGTAGGAGATCTCCATATGGTGTTTGTTGCAGGGTTAAGGAGCATGAAAATGCTTGAAATGCTATTGTAGTAGCATATTGGGCCTCATGAGGGGTATTTTTTATTTTGGGAAGAAATTAGTTATGATGAAAGGATGGTGAATCAACCTTTGGTTGGTTGATATTTTTCTTGGAGAGTCTAGATTGGAGAAGCCCTAGTTTTGGAGGGTTTAAGAGCCTAATTTGGGGCTTTTGATGTTCCCATGGGTTTGAGTCTAATTAATTTCATATTTAAGTGTTTTAGGACATAATTAACCACTTTGCAATAGTTTGAGTCTTTTGGTTAAGTTTATTATATAGTTCCTTTGTAAAAGTGCCCACTTTTATGCATTTTTTGGGGTCCCAAGGTTGTAACAGTAGGGTATGGTCCAAAACAACCTACCTCTTTCTTTATATATGTTGTAAAAATTGATAAAGGGTATTTGAAAACCTTTTTTTTTTCAATTCATTCAAATTTTTTTGAAGTTATGGGCTTTGGAAGGTCGATGCTATCCTAATGCAATACAATTAGGCCTCTTGGAAGAATTCAAGCACTTTGTGTATAGCCCATAGAATTGACTCCATAGAAATTTCATTTCTTGAAGCCCCTATGTGTTAGTATAAATTTCCAATTGGTTTGAAATTTTTTAAGTTTTTATTTGTGGTGATTTTGAATAAGTTTTCTAAAAGTAGTCCAGGAAGAGACCTAACTAGAGCCCATCCCACAAATGGAGTCCTAACTTGCATCTGAACCATGGGAATTCCCTATAACTCTGGGAAATGCAAGTTAGGATAGCACACTCAAAGATTCCAAAAGCTTAGGAAGTGGCTCGAAGGGCAACCTATTTTTGCATCTTGCCCTAGGCTGAATATCTCTATGTATTCAGTTAAGATTGAGTGCAAAGAGTTGAATTTTGGAGAATTTGATTGGTAGAATTAAAATAATGGTAGAATTAAGTCCTTTGGGTTTAGTGGAGAATGTCTAAGGTCTTTTACCAATTTTATGCACCCATCATCTAACACTTGCTTTGTAAACCAAACCTAGTGTGGCCTATTAGGTCTGTGTACTTTGTAATAATTAGGTGTTGGAGGAGTGGAATTGGGAACTAAGGATTTGGATTCCTTTATAACTCCAAAAAGGGTATCTAAATCCATCATAATTTTTTCTAGGTGCTTCCTAGAAGAAGAATTATGTCCAGAAAACCAGTCAGGTAGACCTACTAGGAATTCTAGGGCAGTTAGAGATCTGTATTGTATAGCAGTTGGAGGGTTGAATAAAGAGTTTATTCTCAGTCCTTTTAGCATAAGGATGAAATCCCAATAGTTAATTTTTGTTAGTAAGGTCACTGGTGAAGAGTTCCACTTATTAGCCTAAAATAGGGCTAGTGTTCCAAAAGCACAAAAGGGAAGGGATTTGATTGGAGTTGCAATCATCTTGAAGAAGTTGACAGAGGTTCCTATCACATTGGGTAGGTTACAAAGAAGGTATTCTAAGGGAGGAAGAAATCAGAGATAGTTGAAACCTGAGTTGATAAGTTGTGAAGGAGGAAGTGGTGTCACTACACGTCTTGTTGTCACCTCTGCATTAGTGTCAAGGGAAGTTGGAAAGGAAATGAGGAAGTGAACTTCTTCAACGTCATTGTGGGATTGATTTACAAAATTCAAAGTACAAAAGGCATTCTAAGGTGTTGGAACAAGGCTAGAAGTCTTGCTTGGAGATTTGATAACTTGGAGGCTCTAGGTGCATTGGGAGAAGCCTGGATAGTGCATCCTTGAATTCAGTTGGTCCATCCTTGAATTGAATTGAGAAGCTTAGATAGTGCATCCTTGAATTGAATTTACATTACAATATTTTGTATCTCCATTTAGTCTAATGAACCAATTGGATCTGCCCTACCCTTTATTGTCTCAAGTATTGCCTCATGGTCTGGCTCATGAACCTTCCAAAGAGTTTTATTATGTGGTCTTCCCCCATATCTGATCAAGTGGACATTTGATGCAATGATGAGGTTTGAATAATGAAGAATCTTTCTATGTGTCTCCCAATCCTCAAACAACCACAACCTAGGGTTCTTTATAACATACCGTCTAAGCCATCTATTAGTTACAACCACTGCTTCTATAGGGTATTCTAATTCTTCACCATTGATAACTAATTGATCCAATTTATTTTTTGCCTCAACACAATGACACAAATAATAATATATCCCTTCTTCATTGTCTTCAAGTGCAATAATAGCAAAAACATGGCCTGTAATGATATAAACATAATGAGGACATTAGTTTACTAAATATTTATGATAAAGTACTAAATTTGAGATTATTTGTATGTGGAAAATTTACCTGGTTGTACTAGATCAGATAAGCGATCAAATTAAATGGATGATTCCATTTCTATCAATTATAGTGATTCATGGGGATGATAGGAGGCAAGTGGACTCAAAATACATGTATACCATTCGTCAACCCATTCCTTTGACTTGCACCCATCCCAATCTTCATCTACACATGATGAATAAAAGCATGCCATATTTTGTGTGTGGATACTCCATGAACCTTCATTAAAACTTCTAAAAAAGTGTATCTCACTCGATCTTGTCAATGTACAACAATCCTCATATGGTGCAATGTTAGTTTCATCCATCAACCAAAAAATATATGAACCGTAGACTCACCTTCATTACTTGGACCCATTGTAGCATTACACCACTAGACAATACATCTCACATCTGACAATGTTTCTTTCTCTTTTTACTTTAATTTTTCACATGCTAAGGCTCTTTTAATAAATGCACCTACACCATCATGCTCTCCATTTCCATGACCATCCTTTGTGAAATTCCACATATATTGAATTCCAATAATCTTATGCATCCTGCACAACTAATAAAACATCTGAGAATTGTTGAATTGTGATGCACAATTATCTAACCATATGATATGTCGATTATATTTTATGCCCCTATTACCCAAATGACCATAAAATAGTTGAAAGAAACCGTGTACAAACTCTATAGAATGTGAGCAATCATTGCTGATATAAAAATGATACTCCCTCAATATCTTCCTATTCTCCTCTATACTATCTGGTGAATGTATGAATGCTATATGAACAAATATAGAAACCTATTAAGAGCTGTAGTACTTTGCTTGCACCTCATTCTGTGGTTGTAGTGTGTATTTCTCTGCAAAGTCCACAACTAAAACAATGGCATCAAGTGGGAATGTGTCCTTGCACAACTTGAATTGCATATCCAACCATCATACTCTATGTGTATGTCTTGCATACTCATAAATATTTTATTAAAAAAAATGTCCATGAATTGATACACTAGAATTTTTTCAATTACTAAATCACATCTTTTATCCTCTTTTCCATCTTTTAGATTGTATGTCATAGTCTTATATTTTCCAAATTCCACTATTTCATTACCAATTGCATGTGTACTCTCCATATGTTGGCAAATTGGCAAATGTTGCAAACCTCCACAATCTATGCATGTACCATTCAAGCATGAGAGCTTGTAAAATTGTTGACCATCCACTCTTTCACATAAAATGGTAGATATTAATTCCCTTGAAGATCTAGGTGGTGCATTTATGTTACAATCCTGCAAAATATTATTAGAGTGCAAATCTACACATATATTCCTATAAAATTCAAAATGGTTAGAAAATTAAATATGCACCCTACAACAACAAGTTGTGCGTGTGTGATTTATCTTCACATAAAAAGGTTTACACATTTCAAAATATATTTGACTAATTTTAATTTGAGGATACATATGCATAAATTTTGCAAAGAATTATGTCTAAGTTGAATCCAAAAAATGTTTTGGATGTGGAACACGAATTCGACTACCAATCCTCCTTCTTACAACATCTCTTTGATTACGAGATACCCGTGTGTTATTCTTCCAAAATTCTTCAATCAAGGATTTCAAATCTTTAACAATTACTTTATATTTTCACGGTAGTCTACCAGAAAATTCCCCTAACTCATTGCTAGTTGGATCTTCCACTCTTTGACACCTTCCTAAGGCCCTCATTAGAGACTTTCTACTTATTTTCAATGTTTTTCTTGTCTTTCTAATGAGTTAGGATTTCTTCATTTGAGTGCTTACTATCATTGAGGTGAGTACATGTCGTGTGACATTACTATCTTTCATGCATGATGTAGAACCCACACTCTCATATGCAGTCAACAGATTCTTTACAATAGATTTTTCACTTGACTCGTCCATCATTCTTAGACCAAGAATCTTCATGATGGGCCTAAATTTCAGATTTCTCATCATTTCAAAAAATAGTTAACATCTTCCTATCATGTTTAAATTCTCAAAAAATGATCTCCAAAGATGATTAACATTTCTCTGACAAGTACGCTTGGGAATCTTGTCAAGCAGTGCTTGCAAAATGTTAGTATCAATATCAATCAAATATTTTGGCTTTCTATAAATAATTTTAGGAGCATCAAAAACATTATGTGTGAATTGTGTACCATCTTGAGTGCCTTCAACATGAGACAATGTCATGCCTACACCTTGGGATATAGATAATGGTGTGCCTTCCACATGATACAAGGGGGTACGTACACCTTGGGATGTAGATAATGGTGTACCTTCAACATGATACAAGGGTGTGTCCACACCTTTGGAAGTAGACAATGGTGTGCCTTCAACATGATACAATGGTGTGCCTCCAACATTGGATGATGATGTCTCTTCAACTTGGGAACTCATAGATGATGTGCCTACATCTTCATAATTCAATTGTATTGTTGCATGCAAGTTTCTCATTCATTTTCTTTTTGTTTCCAATTCCAATTCTCTCTTACTTTGTATTGATGTTTCATGTTCCTCATCCAAAGAAACATCTTCTTCTATGGTATCCAATTTTTTTTGTTCACAAAATTATCTCATTCTTTCCCTTTCCTTCTCTTTTTCTCTTTCATGCTCTTCCAGTGTTAAAGTCTTTGCTTGTTTCCTTGGCATGATGATGATTTTTACATATGAATTGATTACAATTTTAAAAATATAATATAAATGTATTACAATAAGTCAAATTATAATATAAATCTCTTACAATATGACAAATTATAATATAAATTTGTTACAATTATATCAAATTATGTATTGAAAAAGTCTATATCATACCAATTATAGACCAAAACACTCTTTATTCACATTTAACATGTAAAAATAAAAATAAAAATTACCTCAATCGATAAATTTTAGTGAATACTGATTGACTTTCATAATTTGATGTTGATTTTTAAATAAAAAGATGGTGCAAATTGATATAATATGCTTCTTTGTCACTTTCAAAACCATGAAAAGTGAATATTTGTTGAATAAAATGTAGAACTCAGACAACATACAGAAAAAGTGGGAGTCTTTCACGAGATCTTTAACAAAGAAGCCATTTATTTTAGTCTTCTATAGGGCGTGTGCCCTATGCAAAACAAGAAAAATAGAGAGAGAAGGGGAGAGAGAGAGAGAGTGAAGGGAGAGAGAGAGAGAAGGGGAAGGGGAGAGAGTAGGAGAGAGATAGAGAAGGGGAGAGAGATAGAGACAGAGAGAGGTGGAAGAGAGACAGAGAAGGGGAGAGAGAGAGAGAGAGAGAGAGAGAGAGAGAGAGAGAGAGAGAGAGAGAGAGAGAGAGAGAGAGAGAGAGAGAGAGAGAGAGAGAGAGAGAGAGAGAATGTGGCTACGTGCATAACCTTCCTATTGATAATCATTTTCAGATTTTACCTTTGCCACCAATGACAATTGAAGAGGTATTTTTTGAATATCATAAGTATTGGCCATCATAGCATAAGAGAACTGAACTAAACTACAAAAAAATATGGGTAGCTCAATTGGAGGTTTTGATCTCATAATAGGTGGAAGCCCCTATAATAATCTGCTAGACAGCAATAGGTGCACTAGGCATGGACTGGATGGAAATCAATCTTCTATTTTCTATGAATTCCCAAGGATTCTAAATTATGTAAGGGATGTGCAATGCATTTGAGCCTACCTTGACACTATATTTTTTGTATTCACAATATGATTATTGCATGTAGATTATCTATGAAGTGACCTTTCTTACTACCCTGGGTCTCATGACATGTTTGTCTAGTTTTGTCTTTTTAATATATATACACACACACACACATATATATATATATAAGGGGGAGAGGGTGATGAGGGAGAGAGAGGGGGGGAGAGGGTGTTGAGAGAGAGATAGAGGGTGGAGAGAAAGAGAGAGAGGGAGAGAGAGACTAGGATATAAATATATAAGGGAGAGAGGGTGATGAGAGAGAGAGAGAGATAGGGTGGAGAGACAAAGAGTGATGAGAGGGAGAGAGAGAGAGAGGGTGGAGAGAGAGAGAGATGATGAGAGAGAGAGAAAAGGGAGAGACTAGGAGAGAGATAGAGAGGGTGATAAGGGATATATATATATATATAAGGGAGAGAGGGTGATGAGAGAGAGAGAGAGGGATAAGGGATATATATATATATATATATATATAAGGGGGAGAGGGTGATGAGAGAAAGAGAGCGGGTGGAGAGAGAGAGAGAGAGGGTGAAGATAGATAGAGATTTCTATTGAAATCTATGATTTACATAGGGCGTACGGGCTATAAGGCGCACGCCCTATGGAAGCCATTGGTTTAAATAGGGCGTACACCCTATAGGGCATGCACCCTTTTAAAGACATTCGAATCCACCAAACCTAAGGCTTGGATTTTCCTTGGATATCCAACCCAAAGGCTTAGAGGATTCAAATTGGCCTGAGACATGTTTTCCAGCAGACATATAAAAAAATGACTTATTTTTTTGTGTTCTCATCATTAGGTTTACTCATGGTTCAATAATGCTAAAATCAGACGACATGATATTCTAGATCTCTTTTTTTTCTATCTAAGTGTATAATTTATTTTGAATTTTGATTATGTTAAGTTTTTCATCTTTAATTTCTTTTGTGTGTATGTCTATTTTTTATCAAAAACCAATGTGTAGTATTTTAGGCATAGATTTTGGCTCGCTCATCAAATTTTGCAACAAGTTACAGTTTTAGAAACTAGACTCCATTCTACACATTTAAAAAATAATAATTTGATTTTCAATTAGTTTTAAATGATTTCTAGGTGGAGCACAAAGAAATTTCATGTTTTCAGGATGTGTGCACTTTGTAAATTCATACAAAATTATACATTCATCAAAAAATTAGCAAAAAAATCTTGGATAAACTATGTGGTGTTAACTAACTTCTCACTGGAGTGATTAAAAAAATTCAAAAAAAAATTTAACATTTTAGGGGGACTACATCAAATGCTATGTTATGTTTTTTCACAAAAAATAGGACCACTTTTAGTGCTCCCCCCTTTTGATGGCCTTAATCTCCACCATTTCTAAAATAAATTAGTAGTTTAGAAACTAGATTCGGAGTAGAACAACTCTTGATTTTATCACATTTTGAAATTTTGTGTGTAACTATCCTCAATTTCTCGTTGAAGTTTAGAGTTTTCTGATATCAAGAAAAAAGTGGCACCTTATACCCCCTTTTTGGTCCCCCATCTTTGTGCACTTACCCAAATACAACACATGTTTCGACATATATCCTTACATTAACATGCATCTTAGGCCAATAATAGTATCTCCTAACCAGCTCAAAGGTTTTTTGCAGCCCTAAATTTCATCATATTGCTCCATTATGTTTCTCCACGATGATGTTAATCCTCATTGAGCACCTCAGTACACATAGTTTCCCCCCTTTGAAGAGTAGGTATTCCTACAACAAAAAATCATAAAATACCACATTGTATCCATCATCAAGGTTAGAACAATATTTATACACCTCATCAAAGTCTTCATCATTTTTATACATATTCTTGAGAGCATCTATACCCACACTTTCCAACTAAATCTGAGACAAAGTGAGAAATCTTCTGCTCAATGCATCTTCAACCTTATTGGATATCCTTGTTTTGTGTTTCAATGAAAAGGTGAATGTTTGTATGGTCTCTACCCACTTCATGTGTATATGACTCAAATTTTATTTTCTATTGATTAATCTTAATGGCTTTTTTATTAGTGAACACCACAAGTTCATTAGGGAGTAGATAATGCCTCCATTTTTTTAGTGAATGAACCAGTGTGTACATGTCAAGATCATAAGAGGAGTGATTTTGTTTAGCTTCATTCAATTTATCACTAAAGAAGGCTATGGGTCTCCCCTCTTGGATAAGTACAGCTCCTATGGCTACATGAATAGCATCACACTCTACTTAGAAAAATTTATTGAAATCTAGTAGGGCTAGGACTGGTTATTTTGCTACCTTCTTCTAAAGGACTTCAAAGGAATCATATGTTTCTTGTGTCTACATGAACTTACATTTTTTCCCCCCTTGATAGTATTCAACATAGGTGCACAAATATGACTAAATCCTCTTATGAAATTCCTATAGAAAGTTGCAAGACCATGAAATCTTCTAATATCATTCAAACTTCTAGGTGTGGGAAAGGTTAAGATAGCTTTTACCATGTCTTGATACATTTTGGGTTTAGCTTGTGAGATAACAAACCCCAAGTATATGATCTCCTCCTACATGAACAAATGCTTGTCCAAATTGATCATTAATTTCTCCTTATGTAACCTCCTCAAAACTATCTCTAGGTGTTGTAGGTGTTCTTCTTTTATCCTACTAAATATCAGTATATCATCTAGATACACAATGACAAGCTTCCCTATGAAATCACTTAGAACCTTATGCATTAACCTTATAAATGTTCCTAGTGTATTTGAAAAGACAAAGAGAATAAATTTCCACTCATATAAGCCCTCATTAGTCTTAAAGGTGGATTTCTATTCATCACCAGGCCTTATTCTAATCTTATAGTGCCCACTTTTAAGATCAATCTTTGAAAAATATTTAGCACCCCCCAAACAATCCAAAAGATCTTCTATTCTAGGGATTGGGAACCTATACCTGATTGTGATTTTTTTATGGCCCTTGAATCCATATAGAGCCCCCAAGTACCTTCCTTCTTTGGTGCAAGGAGTGTTGGTACTACACACAAACTAAGACTCTTTTCAATCAATCTTGAATAAAGCAATTTGGCACTCTGTCTAGACGTCTCATTTTTTTGTGGGGTAAGTTTGTATGAAGCTTTATTAGGTAATGTTGCTCCATGGATCAAATCAATTCAGTTAATTCTATCTCTAATACAAGGAGTTGATTTAGACATACCTAGAGAAATAACACCTTTTTATTTTTCTAGAAGCTCTTGGACTTCATATGGCACCAACATTTATATATCCTTCCTTCCATTAGAACCTTCATCTACAACTTTTGTCTTGGGGATAGGGATTAATGAAAAACATAACCCTCTTTCTTCTTTCACCTCTTTTAGAATTTCCTTTCTCTCTATTAGCATCACCTTAGTCTCCTTGTGCTTGGGTTCTTCTTCATTTTCAACTAAAGGAAGAAACTCAATGGTCTTACCATTTGTGAATATGGTGTACATGTTTCTCACCCCATCATGGTGAGCTTGAAGGTCATATTGCTAAGGCCTCCCAAATAATAGATAACAATCATCCATTTTTGCAACATCAACCAAAATTTGATCCTTGTGGGTTCAAATTTGGAACTCTACCCAAGATTTCTCTTCCATGACTATTTGTTGTCCTTGTGTTAACCAAGATACCTTATAAGGGTATGGATGAGGAATCCTCTTCAATTTTATCTTCTCCACCATCTCCATGGACATAAAGTTCTCTATAGATCCTGAATCAATTAGGACTTTTTAGACTTTCCACCATATTTACAAATGATCTTGAAAATAGACTTCCTTTGAGGTGGTTCCTTAGTTATGGGCCTCTTCAACAAATTCATCTTCATCATTAGTTTCTCCCCTCTTTCAGGGTACCCATAGGAATTTAAATCATTCACAAACCTAAATGTAGCTATACTCTGGCAGTTAGAGTTGTCTTGAACTGTGGTATTCCTCCTTTCCCCAAAATTACTTGTACTTTCTTTTTCTGGACATGTATTGGCTATGTGCCCCTCCTGATTATAGTTATAGTATCTTATAGTGCCCCTTCCTTGAGATATCCCTTTAGATGGTGGTCTTCTTCCTCCAAAGTTTCCTCTTTAGTTATTGCCTTCATTTCTAGTATTCTTTAGGTTAGAATCCCCTTGGAATATAAAACCATTCCTTATACCTCTAAAAGGACTCCTTCCTCTCTGGTTCCTTCCTCTACACCTATTGTTCTCATCTTATCTCCTTCTTAACTTCTCTTCCACTTTCATGGAAAATTGAAAGCATGTATTTATTGTCTTAGGGTAAGAATGTTTAATTCTTCTTGGATGGTGTACTTAAGCCCATTCATGTACCTTATCACCCTCTCTTCTTCACTTTATTTTTGTTTTCTCTTCACACATAGCTTCAAGAATTCTTCTATATAAGAACTTATGTCTAAGTCTTTTATCTTGAGATTCTGCCTCTTCTTGTGTAATTGGACTTTATAGTCCTTAGGGATATATGGCTCTTTAATCAAAGTTGACATTCTCTTCTATGTAGCCACTATATTCTTTTTTTCCTTCACCCTTCCACCTAGGATTAAGTTTCACCAAGTCAATGTAGTCCCTTTCATCTTTGACTTAGCCATCTTAACCCTTAGGTGCTCTCAGATGTCTTCAAACTCAAAGAAACTATTAAGGGAGTATATTCAATCCATGATTGAATTAGATTCCATCCTACTTGCAAACACTAGTAGTTCCATCTTCACATCTAAGGTCCTTCCTTGAGGGACTTTAGGGCATTGAGAAAGGGTCTCTAGTCTATAGGAATATACAAATATTCCTTCTCTAAAATGTCCTCTTCATCCCATTCCTCACCTTTTCCAGAGTCTCCATCCCTCTTCTCCACCTTTCCATTCAAATTTTCTATCTCCTCTCTCATGGCTCTATTATGATCCATCACTTCTCTACTCTCTAGCATTTGTTCCCTGACCAACTTGGTAAACTCTACATTATTCATCCTTGTAGGGATCTCTTGTCCCTCTTTATCTTCCATCTCTTCTTAGATCCTTTTCCCAAAAATATATTCCTATGATTTGATACCAATATTATGTAGATCCTTTGGTATCCCAATAAAATTGAAAACTAAATTCAATACACTAGATTACAAACCCCTCCAAAGAGTATAACACCTTGTCATCACTCCTTCCATTTCCCTTGTTACTAGGATGATGGGCATTCCTCTCTCATCAATTAATTGTATTACTAATCCAACCACATCATCAAAAATGATGGATTCAATCCTCCTTGAAATCACTAAGGCCCAAAAAGGATTTTAGTGTGATGACAACCTATAAGTTCAATATCTACACTCCCTCCTAAGTGTCCTCAAGAATAAAGGGCTAGTATCCCTATTAGGCTACTACTTCCAAATAGACACCTCTATTTATTAATAGGGATTTATCACCCTATATTTTTACTCCTTATAACACCCCTTCACAAACTCCAAACCTTTAGAATTTGACTCCAATATTATATACTAAAATGCTACAAGCACCCATTAGGCCTAATAGCTCTATTAGGTCATTTTTACAAACAAATTACTCAACAAAGGGATATTATAACTACCACACCACTTGGGAAACCAAGGAGTACATAAAATTATATCAAATATGAGGCCTCATACCTTGAATCCCCCATTTTTTAAATTTATTCTCACTTTTGTTCTTGACTAGACAATCATAGGCCGATGCCTGACCCAAAATTTTAATTGCATTGCCCACTAATAGTCATCTACCACTATAAGACCATAAAATCTTAAATTAAACTCTCATATCTTACAAACACCTAATTTTTAGGATTTTCCCATGGTGGATTTGTAAGATATGAGTGAATCTCCACAAAACCCTAGATATGGTAGGGTTTCCCAACTGTTCCTACAAAAAAGTATGTAATTTTCATTTCCCTTCACTAATTGACCCCAAAAAATGTGAAAATTAAATTTATTACATTTACTAAGCTTATCCAATAGTTATTCACTCAAAATGAATCTGTACATAATCGTACCAAGAAAAAATACAAAGAAAATTGCAGGAAATCACTATAACTCTTTATTGATTAAGTGGCAAAACTTTTCATACACATCAACCAACCATGTAATTTTATTTTGGTTGTCTTATTTCCCAATGATTCATACATTTATTTTAAAGGTTATGATCATTGGCCTTCCAACTTCTACAATTTTGCAACATTGTTGAAAAGTTGGATTGTGCAACATTGACAAGTTTTGCAATTTCTACAAAATATTGAAAACCCAATTTCATAGGTTTGACCCTTCAACCAAAATAAAATTAAAAACACCTAAGGAATAATAAGAAACCTCCTAGGACACTCATGGATCCCTAGTGCCCATATGTCTAGTGTGGCTTATAAGTCACCTACACAAGACATTGGGTTACAAAATGGGGTGTCTTATTACAATTTGAAATTAAACAACTAGAAATAATTTCCTATTATAAATATTTTTATTTTGGATATAAAGATCCCCTTTGGCCTCCATGTCCTGATTGGTAGATGCCCCTGCATAAGGGATTCACACAATTAAGTGGGATTAATGGTAGACAAGGATAAGTTGAAGGTTGAGAAATTTAATGAGTAGAAATTTCAATTATGGAAAATGTAGATGAAGGACTATCTCTATTAGAAGTATTTATGGTGGACATTGAGAGGAATAAGAAAGAAAGATGCAACTATGTCTTAGGAGGATTGGGATATTTTTGGATAGTGAGGCACTTGGCAATTTTCATTTATGCCAAGCCAGCACAATCAGTGGCATTTAATATTACAAAAGAGAAGACAACTAAAGAGTTGATGGAAACCCTAGAAAATTTATATGAAAATCCTACTGCTTAGAATTAGGTATTTCTCATGAATAATTTATTTAATATGAATATGGTAGAAGTTGGGTTATTTTTTGATCATTTAAATGAGTTTAATACAGTAGTCAATTATCTTCTATTAATGTTAATTTTGATGAAGAAATTGGGGATCTTTTGGTTATGTGTTCTTTGCTTGAAAGATGGAATGACTTAATAATGATTTTTAGTAACTCTATTTTCAGTTCAAATACCCTAAAATTTTATGATGTTGTTGGTGTTATTCTAAGTGAGGAAATTCATAGGAAAAGCTTAGGTGGATCCACATCAGGTAGTGTTTTGAATGTAGAAAGCAGAGGTAGATCAAAAGATAGAGGAAAGAATTCTATAAATTGTGAGAAATCATGAGAAAAATCAAATCGAAAGAGGTCTTAGTAAAGATGACGAAATGATTGTGGGTACTATGGGAAAATAGGTCATAATAAGAAAGATTGTTGGTCTCAGAAGAATAAAGGAGACAAACAAGAATGAAATAAGGAGAAAAATGTGGTAAGTAATAAATTTGAATATTTTTTTCTTCTTTCCCTTGAAAATGCTTATGATTCATGGGTTCTAGATTTAGGGTCCTCATTTTATGCTATGCCCCATAGAATTTATTCAATTGATTATGTCCATGTGGATTTTAGGCTAGTTTATTAGGGAGATAATGAATGGGCAATCAAATTGTTGGAAATAGAAGAATTAAGATTAAGTTGTAGAATTAAGATTAAGGAAGCATTGGCATGACTATTATGAAGGTGCAATAGTCTAAAAGGAATCCAAGAGTATCTCCTAAGAAACTAAGGAAGCCTCCACAAAAAGGAGTACAAGAGTGTCTCAAGACACTTCAAGTGAAAGCAAGGAAACATTAGAAAAAACAATATGATACCCCCCATAATGCAAACTCAGGTGAGGCAAGACAAATCCACTAAAATGATGTGTCACCATGTGATGCATAAGGGACCAAAAGTGTATCTACAACTGAGAAAAATAGTGTGTAAGGTCAAACTATACACTCGCATGAGGCAAGAATATCAACAATTTTTCTGTTGTAGTGAATGAAATCTTACTTTGACAGAGCTATGATTGGAGGGTGTGTGCACCAAGTTGTGGACCAAAAAACTAGACACATCTTTAAAAAAAATTCAAATTTAATATAACCCGATCGGATTATTGAAAATTTTAAATTGTTCAAGGCTTGGTAACCAAGTCTAGAAAATAATATTAGAAAACTATGTATCTCATAACCCAATCAGGTCATGAGAAATATAAGAATTTAGCAATAGCCTAGGGATTAGGCCATTTCTAACACCTAAACCATGGAGCAGTAGAGTGGAGGAGTGCAAAATATTGCAAAACCCAATCGTGCTTTCAACAAAACACATTTTTCTAACATTTTCAAGAAATGGCACCATGTAACAAAGGTAAGCTTTGTTGTTTTTGTTGTTTGTTTTTTTTCATTTGTAATCAAATTAGGTTATTTTATTGATTTTTTGTTTTCTTTTATTAATTTCTTTCCAGATTCATTAAACAACCCAAGGAAATGAAAATGAAATGAAAGACCACCCCATGTAGAAGCACCATCATCACCACCTATAAACCCTCAACAAACATCGCCACTCGTAAACCCTGCTCAAAATTATAATCTTCCACAACCATCGCTACATGTACACCATCCACATGTGTTGTTAGGTCATGTAAATGAAACACAAGAGGACCTTGTGCAACACCTTAAAAAAAATAGTGCACAAATAAATATATTAGTGAATAGGTTGAAGGCTTCCAGTCTTCAACATCACTTGACCCTCACAACTACATTAGTTCACAAATGTCTAATAATGCAAATGAGGTGTCTCAAGAGGTGAAAAAATGGGGTTCATGGAGAGATAGATGTCACACATTTTATGGTGATGGTTTATCATATGAGGAATTGAAAAGAAAAGGCATACAAAAATGTGACATATGTGCCCTTTTTACCGATCCTAATACTAGCACCTCCCTAGAAGCTAATACAAAGTGCTTTCCAATACATTGGTGTGTTCATAGGAGGATGAAAGAAACTTTTTGGGATAGGTGGTACATGGTATTTGACCAACCACCTTGTAATAATAATGAGTTTCCTTTATATTTTTTGAGGAAGCTATATTGTGAGTTTATCCTCTACAGTAGAGGGAGAGGCACTGTAGAGGATAGACCTGGAGCACATAGGATTACCCAAAAATAAGAGAGGAGGCATACTATGATAAAACCAATCATTCATCTTGTGGTCTCAATATTGGTGAAGGATTTGATGGATATATAGACTCTTCATGCAGTTGCATCACTGATTGGTGTCATTATCAAGCATGGCACTCAGTTAGTTGGAGGAGTTGATGGATCAGTGCATGTGCCACCTCCATCTTCATCAGATGTGCCATCAAGATCATCCCATCCTATGCTAGCTCCATCATTATCAAATTCACCATTAGTATCATCTCATCCTGTGCCAGCTCCATTATCATCAGATATAGTTCTAGGGTCATCCTAGCCCATTGATCATATTTGCATCATTTGTGATGGTATATTTGATGGGGTAGGTAGTGAGGTGGGTGCGGATGGTTTGAAATCCTATTCATGTGTACATTATAGGAGAAGATGTCAGACATGCAATACTAAGGATATAGCCCTCACAGATGATCTGATGACAATGGTGTTTGGTACATAACTGATGCAGGTTTGTTTAAATTTGTGTTTTGACATTTCATTTTAATTAATTACCTAATTTTTTTGGAAGTAAATAAAATTTTATGTATAGAAGAATCTAAATTGATACATGAATAATATGCATTGCGGGGTGTAGCTAGTGGTACGAGCACACTAAGGAGTCCTCATTATATTAGACATGGATAGGTAGCTCGAACACCTGAGGTAATATTTTATAAATATTCATAAAATAGAATAATACTTTGTGGACCATAAGCATTTATGAAATTCAAGTGAGTCATAATCTTGATTGTAAACTATTTCTTATATTTATTTATTTTTTATAGGGCTTGTCAGGGGCTCATATTTCTAAGATTGATGATGTCACTCATTCTACCATTGACTTTGGCTTATAGAGCTATGTGGAATCATATTTTGCACACCTCTTGTTTATATTTTTAATTGAACCCATGCGGTATCATATTATTTCTCTTATGTTAATTTTGTTTTTGTTAGCCTACCCCACCAAGCTTGAGGTCATTAGGAAAGAGGAAGAAATCATCGGGGACAATGAAGCAGAAAAAGGTAATTAAGTCCAATTTATGTACATATTTGTTGAAATGTATTATGAAAATTTCAATGTAGTCTATATTTATGAATGCACTTGACTTCTTTATTATATACATGTAGAATCAATTGGATTTCACTAAACTGATGAATGTACCAGACACTGTTGATGTGTAGAAGAGGGAGGAGGTAACATGTTTTCATATTTACTTTCAATCACATTCATGTTTGTTCAAAATATCTTATAAATCATGTTCCTCTATTAGTATGTCATTTTCTATGACTTTTTGAACATAGGAATTGGTCATAGCTGTCTCAAATGAGGTGAATGCTCATATTAGTATAGTAGAGCCATCTGAGATTATGGTATGTATTTTTTCTATATACATGTTAAATATTTTTTATTAGAGATGAGTACATAAATTTATAGTTTTATAACTTGATTGTCAACAACTTTGGGTTATTAACTTGCACGTGAATTCTCATTTACCTATTACAACTCCCTTCTCCACTTCCTAGTGATCCCTTTCCTAGCACATGAGATCCAGTTGAGGCTTCGATATGCATTTGTATTATCTAGTGTACACATTTTTTGCATTATCTAGTATTTATCGAGTACAAAATCTTTCCTAATTTACCATATAGGAAAAGGTCCAAACTGATTCATCAACAATTCTAGTTCCCTCCAGCATAGGATTTCCAACTCATGTTATGGTATGCATTTTCTTTTTAGTCCATGCATTTGTTATTTTTTAGTATTTCTTGTTTATAACATGTATTTTTTATTATTTATTTTTCCTATTATAGGACCCTTCACCAATGGTCGTCAGTCCTCTACCTGGCCATTTTATTAGGAGTCCCTCTCGCCCATGATGGAGCCCATTTCATTAATCATTCAGCCCAAGCATAGGAGAAAGATATGAGGTAATCAATAATTCAACTGTCAACAAATTACAGCCCAATATTTATTTATTTTGATATTATTTTAAGATAAGATATATGGCTTAGCATTTGAATTGTTCTTGTGCAGAGACTTAGTGACCCAAGTGTTGCTGTGAAGAAGCTCAATTTTGATGATCCACCACAATCATAGATATATCAAGACATTGTATAGATCAGGTTGTGGTCATTGAATGACCAAATTTTGTATGTGTGTGTGTGTGTGTGTGTGACATTTGTACATTGTATATATCGACCTGGACATAGTTGATGTCACTTTTTTGTAACTCTATTATGGATTTGGCATGTACGCCATATATTGATATGTATACTATTATTGTTCATTTTGTTATATATGAAACTTCAAATTTCATCCTTGAATTTGTTGGTTGGATGTTTATGCCTTAAGTGTATTCTTGTTTCACATGACTTCCATATATGCATGTATGTACATGACCAATTTTTGTATATATTTGACATTTGTATTGTATATATCGACCTTGGCATAGTCAATGCCACATTTTGGTAACTCTATTATTGATTTGGCATGTATGCCATTTTTTGATATGTACACAATTATTGTTCATTTTGATATATATGAAACTTGATACTCAATCCAATTTGTTCATTGTGTCTTCATTTGTTAATTGTTAGTATGTAAATACGTTTGTGTATATGTAGTCATGTGTAGGATTTATGCCTTTCATGTATTCTTGTTTCATGACTTGCATGTATTCATGTGTCTACTTTATAACTTAATGTACTTATGTGTATTCATGTATATGCTTCATAACCTAAATTCATGTGGACATGCTTCACGCATGAATTAAGTGAATTCATGTGTATGATTCATAATCTATGTCCTACATGTATGCTTCATGAATTAAGAAAATTTATCTGTATGCCTTATGTGCTATGTGTGTTCACAAGCATACTTCATGATTTAATTTGCATGTTCACGTATATGCTTCATAACCTAAATTCATGTCCTACATGTATGCTACATTGTACTCATGTGTATACATGTACTTCATGATTTATTTGAATTCATGATTTATGTGCTACATTGTATTCATGTGTATCCTACATGTCATATATGTATGCTTCATGACTTTAGTAAATTCATGTTTATACTTCTTGTTGTGTATTCACATATATGATTGCTGACTTAAATGAATTCATGTACTATGTGCTATGAATATTCATGTTTATGTTTCATAACAAGTGAATTCATACGTCATGAGTATTCTATTTGGCTTAAGAAAAATTATGCTTTATGCATTATTCACATGCATGCTTCACGTGTATGATTCATGCATTCATACATATCCACATGTGTGATTCATGCGTTATATATATTTAAATGTGTGATTCATGCCTTGAGTGTATGATCATTACCTCATGTGTATTATAATTCATCCCTTACATACATTCATGACTATAATAAGGCCTTACAAGTGTTTTTATGTACTATCCATGTCTTACATGTAGTTGTGAGTACCCTTCTTTCTTTGAAGGTTTTCTTGAAATGTGATAAAAAAAAAAATGGTATACATTATGATCCTAAATCATCCCTGGAGTAGAAAAAAATTTGTTCATGGTGGGCACAAACTAATACTTCCATTGTATCTAGTTGGGCAGGTTTACCTGATGCCCACATACCTTAGGAAGGCTCGCGAACATGCCCAATGGTGCTTAATGCACCTTGGGGACACTTTCATTTGGCATTGACGTGAATGTTTTAGTGATTCCATGCGAGAAACAAGGTTTTCACTAGAATTTACCTGGCTAAATAGAGATCACGGCACATACAATTTGATGCTAAGACTCATGGTTTGAAAGATACCTAATGGTGCAACTTTCAACTAAGCACCACTACAAATTTTGGCATCAAGCGAGATTTCCTTGCCAAATTGAAACAAAGTCAAATCTCCCAGGATGGAGAGAGGTTATTGTAGGCCTTGGTAACACAGTCCTATAGCATCTAAAAATTTTCCCATAGGTATCATGAGGACTGAGATATGAGCCTTGGAAGATCGCTATCCAATTGTGCTTAGTGAACCTTGGGGACACTTCAGTCCGCCATGGTTGCGAATGTTCTTGTGACTATGTGGGAGAAATGGGGTTGTCACTAGCATTTATCTGGCCAATTAGAGCTAATGGATCAAATGATTTGATGCTAGGACTCATGGTTTGAAAGATACCTATTGGTGCAACTTTCAACTAAGCACCACTGCAAGTTTTGGCATCAAGTGAGATTGCCTTGCCAAATTGAAAAAAAGTAAAATATCCCAAAATGGAGAGAGGTTATTGTAGGCCTTGGTTACATGGTCCTATAACATCTAAAATTTTTCACATAATTCCCACGAGGTCTGAGATACGAGCCTTAAAAGATCACTTCCCAATCGTTCTTAGTACACCTTGGGAACACTTTAGTCCACCATGGTCGCAAATATTCTAGTGAATCTATGGAAGAAAAGGGGTTGTCACTAGAGTTTACCTAACCAATTGGAGCTAATAGAGTAGACAATTTGATGCTAGGACTCATGGTTTGAAAGATACCCAATGGTGCAACTTTCAACTAAGCACCATTGCAAGTTTTGGCATCAAGCAAGATTGCCTTGCCAAATTGAAAAAAATTCAAATATCCCAAAATGGAGAGAGTTTATTGTATTCCTTGGTAACATGGTCCTATAGCATCTAAAATTTTTCTAATAGGTTTCATTAGGTCTAAGGTACAAACCTCGAAAGATCATTGCCCAATCATGCTTAGTGCACCTTGGGGACACTTCAGTTTGGCATGGTCACAAACATTCTAGTGACTCCATGGGAGAAATGAGGTTGTCACTAGTGTTTACCCAAAAAACTAGATCTAATGGCACAAACGGTTTGATGCTAGGACTCACGGTTTGAAAGATACCCAATGGTACAAGTTTACTTCTCCCAACAATTTCAATGTCTCAATACTTCTCCCAACAACACAAGGTGACAAAAATGATATATAATGATTTTATTTAAGTTAATTTGAAAGGTTTCAAAGTCATTTACAACACCTAAGGTTCCCAACTCCCAAATCTTCTCTAATTTGTCTAGAGACCTAATTGCCCAACCTTCTAGCCCTGCAGCAACTGAAAACACTTCATAAATCAAAACTTCTCCAAATAATAAAAGGGGAAAAAAAATTAGACACCCTTTATCCATTACTTCAACATAATAAATGATTGACTATTGGTGTTTTGGACCAACATACTGATCTGTGACTGCACTCCTACATAAATACATAAAAAGTGGTGATTTAACAAAGCAACTCCTAGTTCCTTGTATCCCCAAGACCCCAACTCTTGGATAGTGGTTTAATATGTCTCCAATACCCCAAATCAAAAATTAATTTTACTCATACTTAACAGAACCCCAAAAGCCCCAAATTTGACTTGTCAAGCCCTTAAGGCTAGGGCTTTCACAATGTCTTGTCTCCCAATGTTTCTAGAATCAACCAACACTTTATTAATCTATAAAATTTCATTTTAAGACAACCCACCTCAATAAAAACACTCCATGCATGTGCCAATATACCTTTGCAATACATTTGCTACCAAATTCATTGATTTCTCATGGTGATCACCCCATATTTGATCTACTCCTACAATTTCAAGGTTAAGTATTGTACATGTCATATTAGATACATCCCATGAAGTATGGGCCCTAATAGTTCATTAGATGTTCATATTTCAAAAGGAAATCAAGACTGTCCCTAATAAGTCACCAAAATAGTGAATGCTTGAATTAACACTAGGCATATAAACTTTCAAAATAGAGTGTATATCATCATAAAATGATTGAAAATTAATGGTAAGACTTTTAATCCATTGTTACTCCTCTACAAATGATCAAAAAATTTAATATTTCCAAAGAAGCATACAAAATATGCAAAAAATAGAATTCTTATGAAAATACAAAGACATGACAAGGGGTCACTTGAATGACTCGTGAAGAATGCTTATGAAGATTGAATGATCTAAAGGATAAATATTTAAATATAATATGGCTTGAAGCCAATTTTTTTGTAATATGATGTTATTGAATGTAATAAGTGTATTGTATGAGATAGGGCTACTAGGTATTGGTGGCAATTTGTGAATGAGGTCTCATTGAACCTCATTAAGGGCGGTTGTAAACTATCTAATTATGTTGGTTGAGATACGCTAGGACTAATGAGGTCATCAAATATTGGTTGTTGTAGGATTGAGAGCATGTCATGTTAAGAACATGCCTAGTAATGAAGGTTGTGTATCTAGTTGTTGAATTGATTTATGAATGCATACCCCACCAATGAGACAATTCCTTTACCACTAGTTTGATTTTTTTTAGTGTTCTTAAATTCCTCCAAGGCTCTACATCAAGTGGTAATAGATCTTAGGTTCTGATTGAAGGGAAAGAAATTTGTGTAGGTGGAATGTGAGAGGTTGTAAGGATGCCTCCTAATAATAATCAAATGGCCAAAGAGGTCCAAGAGATGAGAGAAGCCTTGGATAGAAGGGAGAGAGAATTGAGACAAGTTAGGGAAGAAAATGTAGCAATGGGCATGCTGAGGCTTCTTAAGGCTGATAAGGGAGATGGATCAAGGACTAGTGTGGAATTGCCAATGTATGGTGGAAGAATGGATAGTAAGAAAGTGTTGGGGTGGATAGATGCCCTGGAATATTACTTTGAGTATGAAGAGATGACAGAAGAAAAGAAGGTCAGATTTTCCAAGACCAAATTGAAAGGACCACCATTGACATGGTGGAATTTTGTACAAAAGGATAGAGTTACTAAGGGGAAGGTGAATATTAATTCATGGAGTAGGATTGTGGCTATGACGAAGAGCCAATTTCTACTTGCAGATTATGTTGTCCAAACTTTTAGAAAGATGCAAAATTTGAGGAAAAAGGATCTAGATTTCATGACCTATACTGAGGAGCTCCATAAAGTAAGCATCAGGACTACACCTAATGAGGATGAGATAGAGAAAGTGGCTAGTTATCTAAATGGGCTAAGATACAATATTCAAGATGAAATTGGGTTGAATATCCCTAAGACCATGGGAGATTGTTTCAAACTTGCAATGAGGGCATGAGAGAAGTTTAAAAGGAAGTAAGAGTAGCATGGGCAAGGTAGAGGCTGCACCAATAGAGGAAGTGGTACAAGGTAGAGCAATGAAGAGAAAGGGGATACAAGAAAGGGAAAATTAGTTTGTGATGTTCTACCCATGAATTGTTGTCATCTTTTACTTGGGAGGGCATGACAATTTGATTGTCATGTCATATATGATGGTAGAAACAGCACCTATAAGATTTAAAATGATAGGAAAACCTTTACACTAACACCATTGTAGGAAAAAGATAAGGAGCAGTCCAAGGAAGCCAGGGTCATATTGTTTAGCAAGGAGTTTCTGAAGGTTGAGGAAGGCAAAAATGAAGAGTATCTACAATTTAGAGAAATGTGATATCATCTACATGAGCCATTATTACAATTTAGAGAAACATGATATCCACTACACATGAACCATTATTATAATTTAGATAAATATGAGATGTCCACCGCATGATCCATTATTATAATTGTAATGAATTGTAATTCACTGGTATGCTCTCAGTTAAATGATACATAGTAAACAATACAAAATGTGGCCCCCTAGTATATACAAATCAACCCATGGCCACTTTTATATACAATTTGATCTTCTTTCAATATAAAAAAAGTGGTCTCCAAATTATATCCATGTAGACCATTTCATAGTAATTTATATTTACAAAAAAGAGAAGTTAGATTGTTTAGCAAAATTTATATACAAAACTGTCAAAATAATTATACCATTTTGTAAAATTATTCTTTGAATGATGGCCCAATACTAATTGAGAAAACCTTCTAGATCAGCTCTAACCCTTATTGTGTCAAGTATTGCCTCATGTTTAGATTCATGAAGTTTCCATAAATTCTTCTTATGACGTCTACTAGTATACTTTATTAATTCAATATTTTTTGCAACAAGAAGGTTCGAGTAATGCAAAATATGTCTATGTGTCTCTTGATCCTAAAACAACCACTTAGATTTTTGGACAGGGTACCTACATTTCATAGAAGCATAAATTTATACAAAATTCAACATATAAAGTGTAATAGAATGATGGTAAGAGGTCTCAAAGTTGTCAAACAAGAACACATTATATTTTGATAGTGTAACTTCTAAACCATGTCCTTGTCACAAAAATGGATCCTATTGGGTACTGAATACCCTCTCCATCAAAGATTGTAGTTGTCAATTTCTTTTTTCCCTCAATACAATGACACAAAAAGTAATCAGTCCCTTCCTCATTGTTCTCATCTGCAACAACTACATATACATGACCTATAATTTATAGAGGGATAAGTTAACACCCTAAACACTTAACCACCTAATAAAATGAGTTCAAGTAGGTTCAACAGAGTTCATCTCAAAATGAATAATAAATTAAGAAATTACCTGGCTCAACTAGGTCAGATATGTGATCAAAATCCACTGATGCTTCAAACCAGCTCAATTGTAGTGCTCTAGGAAGTTGATATGTATCAAGAAGTTACAAAGGTGTATAAGTCCATTTTTCAGCCCACTCTTTTGATTCACATTCTTCCCACGCAAAATTCATACAAGATAAGCAAAAAAATTTCATTAATCTAGTATAAATACCCACTGATGCTTCATTTGAAATTCTAAATGAGTGCATGTCACTTGATCCTATAAGTGTACAATAATCTAGATAGTTTTCAATGTTAGACTCACCTATCAAAAAAAAAATCTATTAACCATAGACTTACCTTCATTGCTTGTTCCCATCATAGAGTTGCACCATCACACAATTGTTTTTGCATTTATTAACTCTGTACCACCTTCTTACTTTAATTCCTCTCTAGCAAGAGCTCTTTTTACACATGCACCCACACCAACATGCTCACCTTTTCCATGCCCCACCTCGATGAAATTCCAAAAATGTTGAACGCCACTTGTCACATGCATCCTACTCAACCAATAGAACATCCTTGCATTCTTGAATTGTGAGGTACAATTGTCTGACCATGTTATGTGTTGGTTGTAACGAATACCTCTTTCCCTTAAATTCTCATAGAAAACTTTGAAGCAACCTCGCACAAAATTTGATGAATGTGTGTGATTTTCACTGATGTAGAAGTGATAATCTTAAAATCTTTCTATCTGAATCTGTCCTATCATGTGCATGCAAGAATGCTATATGTACAAAGATCGTCACTTGTATAGAATGGCAATACATTGATTGCACTTCATTCTAATGTTTAAGTATGTAATTCTCAGCAAAATCAACAATGAAAACAATAGTACCAAGGGGAAAAGTGTCCTTACATATCTTGAATTTCTCATCCAACAACCTAGCTCTATGTGAATTATGTATGTATTCATAAACTAGTTTCTCTTGAAAAATCTTCATAAAATCAGCTACGCATATATATTTTTTCACTAACTCACACCTCTTAAGTTCTTTTCAATCTTTTAGACTATAAGTTATTGTCTTCTATTTTCCAAAATAAACTACTGTATCTCCAATCTTATTTGTGCTCTCTACATGGTGACATATCCACAACTTTCTCATACCACCACATGCACTACAATATCCATTCAAACACATCATCTTATATTAAATGAAACCATCATCTTGATTTAATAATACACTTGACATAAAATCTCTTGATGACATAGGAGGTGCTTGAAGACCACATTCCTACAAAATAGTGTTAGTGTGCAAAGTACAAAAAACATGATGATATGTATCATAATACATGGAAAATTCAATATGTACCCTATAACAACATGTGGTGCATGCATGATTAATCTTGACGTAAAATGGTTTGGTCATTTCAAAAAATCTTTGACTAATTTTAATTTGAGGAAATCTTTGGAGGAATCTTTTATAAAGTTGTGTTTGTGTCATATCCAAAAAGTGTTTTGGATGTGACATACGATTTGTAGATCTGATTCTCGTCCTAAAAATGTCTCTTTGGTTGGGTGAAACCCTTGTTTTGTCATGCCAAAATATTTCAATTAATGTTCTTAATGCATCAACAACAACCTTGTCCTTGCATGGGAGTCTACCTGAGAATGACCAAAGAGAATTAGTGTTTGGATCCTCAATTTTGTCTCGCATGTATAAGGCTCTCCGTAATGTTGATCTACTTGTCCTTAATGACTTGCTTGTTTTTCTTGCGATACGAGATTTTTTCATTTCCTTTCCCATTATAGTTGATGTGAGGACACATCGAGTAACATTAGAATCTTTACTCCTTGATTTTGAACCAATGACTTGGTATGCATTGAATAGATTTCTCACAATAGTTCTCTCAATACTATTTTTAGATGTTCTCAAACCCACAATTCTCATTGTCTCTCTAAATTTTAGATTCTTAATCATTTCAACAACTGCTTGACATCTTCCACTTTGATTTAATTTTTAAAAATAGTTGTTCTAAATATTTTTAACAATTCTTCTACAACTTGTTTCTAACATTTTATCATGCATTGTCTTCAAAATATTTTCATCAGTGTCAATTAGAAACTTTGGTTTTCTATAAATTATTCTAGGAGGTGTTAACATTGGTGCATGCTCTACATTTTAATTAGATGAATTATGTACATTTATCCCTATCATTTCAATTGGTGTATGTTGAACATTTTCATTTTCATTATGTGCATTTTGTTCATTAATGACATCAAATTGAAATGGTGCATTAGATGAATTAGGTGCATTTTCATTTTCATCACTTACATTGCATGCATTTGATGATGTACCTTGTCATATGCTCCCTTTGTCTTTCCTTTTTTGTCTCTCATTGTTCAATTGATCCTCTTTTGTTCTTTCTCATTGTTTGTATTGAATGGACCCTACGAATAATATCTTGAACATAGAATAACATGTGAACATCAAATCCAAAAAATAAGAACAAATCAATCATTTTCTTGAAATGTGAACTTACAATGATAAAATAACATAAAAAATGCCAATAAACAACACAATTCAATCATTGCAAACAAAAAAAAATACAAACTTGTCTATTATTGCCTTGAAACAACAAAAACGTAGGGGTGGGACCTCAAAAAACCTTGCAATGAATGTTTTTTTGTACGTTGAAGCAAAATTCAATAGAACCCGACCAGGTTCTGAGGACTTAGTGGTTCAACATTCCTTTTTCCTAAGAACTTAATTGGGTTATGAGGATTTCTAGTTCAACATTCTTTTTTCCTCAAAACTTGATTGGGTTCTGAAAACATAAAGGAAGGGTTGAGAGAGAGAGAGAGAGAGAGAGAGGTTGGGGAGAACAAAATTTCAACTCTTACATAACCTGATCAAGATTTGAAGAAGAGAAAATAGCTTTTCATAACCTGGTCGGGTTTTGAAAAGAGAAAATAGCTTTTCATAACCCAATCGGGTTATGTAGGAGTTGAAAAAGTACCTTATGCTTTTCATAACCCAATCGGGTTATTTTAAATTTAGAAACCTGATCAGTTTATGGCTTGGGAAGAGGCTTGGAAAATGACCCAAGGGTTTCGGGGCTCATTTTCCCTCCTTTTTTGTTCTTTTAGACATGTTTTCATGTTGTAAGATGAATTATCAACTTTATCTTCATTAGGTTTGAAATTTTTCAATAGGGTAGCTCTATAATTTTCACAATAATCTCATACATCTTCTTAGCTTTCTAACTATTTTTCTTTTCTATTTTTGGACAACATTAGCACAGTAAACTTTATTTTTCTTTACCAGTGTTTTGACAGTCCTCGCAGACATATGAATACCATTTTTTTAATAACTTTTGATATACTTAACCAAATTACAAATAAATTACATATTTTTTTCTACACTTGATTCTAAACACTTTTTTTTTTTAAATCATTTTTTATTATTTTGATGCAATTTATGCCCAGCACACGAATAGGTACCAAATTTTCAAGATGCGATCACTTCAAAAAATCACAGAAAAAATTAGAAAATTACAAAAAAATACATAACTTCTATATCTGACTCTTACCTTTCATCCTACCAAGGGGATTTGAAAAATATAGAATATAACTATATCTTTTGTACAACACACGAAAATAACTATGTTATGTTTTTCTAAGAAAATCAGAAATGAGGTTTTTGTGCGCACGGGGTTTGACCATCTTAATTTTATTTATTTTTTTAAAAAATTAGTATTTTAGAAACTAGATTCAAAGTACTAAATTTTTTATTTTTTTACATATCTTCTATTTTTGAGTGTATGACCCTCAAACGTGTGTTCCAAGTTTAGCTTTACTTGATTTTAGAAAACATGTGTCCACTTATACCCCCCATTTTGGTCCACAACTTGGTGCACATACCCTGGAAAATAAAAACTTTACACAAACCCCCATGGAAACTTATACTTTAGTGCAAGTACAATAATATGGCACATCATGTGTGCAAAAGTCCCCAAAAGACATGGATTGACACTGGATATAATGTGTCTACAAGTAATGCTTAGAAAGGATGTTCAACTGAAACAAAGGACAAAAACTCAAGAAAAATTTGAAAAAAAAGTGCATCCATGAGTAGTGCATGAAATCACCTTTCCGACGATGCTTTGTTTGCCAAACTAGACTCTGAATGTCCAAGTTATGGTCATTTGAGGAAAATCGCCTATTAGGACCGAAAGGTGAAAAACCTTTACCCACCCATCTTATGTACCTAGGGGCATGGGTTTGGTCCTCCATGGAACCATCAGCTCAGCATGTTAGAAAAAAAAATGCCCCTCCGAGATAGAGAGGGCCCAAGAAGAGCTGAACAAATGGATGGGTGTGATGGTGGCTCTGTGCGCCACCCCCATAATCACCAAGAACCATCGAAGGCTAAAGAAAATCATTTCCATAATGATGCAAATCCACATAGAAGTAGTCACAAAGAAGCCCTTGCAGATATAGAAACAAATGTCATAACCACTCAAAAAATGGAATAATTCCCATGGCCATAGTATTCACGCTATGAGCCTACCTTCAAAGCTCCTCGAAACATTCTTATAGCTTGACCAAAAGGCAATGAGAGTTACCTTGGATAATGTGTGCCACACAGGGAGAAAATGCCAAAAAAATCAAGCAAGAGTGATGTGCCAACCAAGATGGCAAAGGCACCGACAAAAGGGGATATCGACTAGCAAGGAATGCACACGCAATATAGAAATTATGAACAAGGCCAGTGCCCCAAAGAAATTGTGGGCCACATGCTATTAAGTGTGCCAAAGATTTGATACACCAACAGACCAGCTATCAGTTCTAATAAGTAACCAATGCTCAAAGAGAATAGCAAGTTGCACACGCCAGAGCAGGCAACCAATCCAGTTTAAGTCTCAGCTATCGCAGATGTCATCTTGGATTGGAATTGCGTGACCATAAAGTGGGACCAATTGCCAGTCACTGTTGAAAAGGATAGATAGATCTAGATCTGGAAATACTTAAGTTGCTGCCAATGGATAGACTAGCAATTGTAGCTTGGTGTGCAATATGTATACCGAAGAGGTTTGGAAAGTTTATTAGGAAAAAATATCTTTTTTTTTATATACAAATGTGTATTTAGTAAGATCAATCGGTATACTATTTACTAAATTATGTTGTTTGTGCAACTAATCTCTAAATGGAGAAGTGACAATTTCAAACCAAATATGCATCTGCTTACATGGATCCAAACATGACCAAAAGAAAATATAAGAATCTTTCAATGTTGGTAGAGTATTGATGTTTTTCCTTTCAAAAACATGTTAAGGTCATGGCTTCGATATATTATCATTTTTTGGACCTAAGCATGAGTTTATTGTTTGGAATATGTTTTTTGAGTTCAAGCTTATCATTTTAAAATTTGGTTTATGCTTGAATATATTAGATTAGAAAGGGGAAAACATTATGTTTACAAGAAACATAATTGTAGATATAATATATGATTATTGATGTGATTACAAGGATAGTAATAGTTTATATGATTATTAAGGATACATTCAAAAGTATCCCAACTTGTCACTTATGGAGCATTTTGATTACGAAGAAGTTGAAATGCATTTTTATGATATAAAGAAGTTGAGTTTCCAATAAAATTGTATCATGAGTTGAATTAATTAGATGTATCATTTTAGCTTAGAAAATGCTTACTTTTTACAACCATACTATTTGTAATTTACATTTTTACAATTTTTCTCGTAGAGATGATAAGAAATGAAAAAAAACATTATCTCCCTACTTGTTATGTAAAAGATACGAAAATATAAATAATAGTTGAAGATCATTATATTATGTTCTTCTAAATACAAAAAGTTTAACTTGTATGCATATATTTTAAAATGTATAATCTAGATGTGCGTCTTGATGTGTCCAATTTAATCACAATTATAATTTTATTTAAAACTATAAACTTTTAATGTTATAAATGATGTCTAATCCCCTTGATGAAAATATGAGTTATTTATTATTTCAAGATTATAAATGTATGTCTAAGGTACCTTCCTAATCATCCCATATATCATAACAATCTTGGTGGAAAATATAAATTATAGAAAGGCCTACTATATGAAACTTTCTAATAATGAAGGTCATTTTGTAGTGACTAAATCTAAAGTCAATCACTTACATGGGGCTCAACAATGATATGATATATGATTTTTTGTCTCTACCTTTGGTATTTTTCTTTTTTCTCATTAGTGATGTATCTCTCAATGTTATGACCTTTAGCACTTTGCCCCTTCGTGGCAATATTATCCATTGATGCTTCATACACACTATACCTTAAATAATCAACATTGGTTCAATCATTTAAATTTACTGTTGGTAAAATTAGATAAGAGAGTCAAATACATTTAAGAATTATTAAATATAAAATTTTAATCAAAAGTGAAACCAGACTTAAAACATAATAAATAAAATGAAACTCTTTTTTTTAAGTCAATTAATAATTTATTATTTATTTAATTCAACTTATATGTACAAATAATATTTATTAATATCATTATTTCAAAAACAATTATATTTATTTAAAAATTATAATAAAAATTAAAGAAATTTATTATTAAAAGTTATATATAATATATTAAGATTAATTATTTATATATTATATATTATAGTATAGTAATTAATAAAATAGTTATAATTAAAAACTACAATTTATTATTTATATATTATAATATAATATTTATTTATATTTCTAATAATAAATTGTGAAACTTGATGAAATATATATAAAAATTAAATCACATATATCTCAACCAAGGGTAAACATGGAATGAAAAAGGACAAACAAGTAGAAAAAATTTATATTATTATAAAAGGGATATCAAAAATTTATATGGGTAAATTCTAAAAGGGTACGCACCGTTAGAAAAAGTTATGTTTTAAAAGTTTAAAATAAAAAACTTATATTTGAATAGTCCTTTGATCCTTTAAAATTATATTATTGCATTTCCCTTCATCGTTTCGTGTGAGAAGATGATGCGTCAGCAATTCTAAAGACTATGTATGGATGGTAGATTATCCCTGTCGAAAACGAGGGAAAAATGCTTTAGTTTTCAGGGAAGAATTACGAGAAAGTGACTTTACCGGCGGTAAGGTGCACGCCTCTTGGAAAACGTGGATCGTTGATTTTACATATCAAGTCGTCCATCTTATGTAAAGAAACGCCTTCGGCGTAAAAATGTGGGCCACTAGCAGATTCTTGCGCCAGCCATACTTACGTTGCGACCACTGTCTATCTTCAAGAGCGCCAGCCGCCAAGTGATTTGGTTGGACAACTTTCAAAAAGAAACGTTGGTCTTTAATCCGCCGATTACAATAATAAGTGGGTCGATTCAAAAGAGGACAGTCGCAAATTTAAATCTGCCAGCAATCTGATGGAGACACGACAGCTAGCTAGTTCAGCCGAAATGAGTACCATATCAACAACCGATCTCCAAGATGAAGCATATCATGTTTACTCAGCGATCTGAAAGTCTCCAAGCTGAGAAGAAACTTCTCGTCTTCAAAGGATGGACCAACGAAAGAGAACTCTACGAGCCTTCAACCACGCTGCTCTCTCCGATCAACGCGGGTCTCCAGTTCTTGGCGATACAACTGGAAGGTCTTATGCTCGATGAACTCTGATCCAACCAAGCAAAAAAAAAACTCAGCTCTAGCATGCGAATGCCAAGGTCTCCAACAACGATCAAATGCATGTCACAATTCCATTTGTATATTACGAGCAGTATCCACACGGGCAGATTGAATTTAAACCCAATAAGCTTGGTACTGAAAGCAAATTGGTGAAACTGCCACCAAACACGACCAAGATGAGGATGCGTAGGGAAAATTCCAATATATGTGAGCCAAAAAGAAGGGTAGATTTTTCTTGAGGACAAAAACCATGCCAGAAAAGCATACGCCAATATGTTGCTGGTTAAAGTGAATGAAACCGCTGTGCATTATAAGCGTTGTATTGTGGATCGTCTTAAATGCCGGAGACAAGAAAGACGTGGTGGCCACTTGGACAAGGCATGTGCTCGATCTTGGACTGTCAGATGCTGGGGTAAGATCGGCTGCTCACTGCAGTGGAAATAATGTGCGACTCCAATCTTTATCGAAACATCCCACTCAGCTCCTTACTATCACATCATTCAATGAATGACACACCACTCGTAAATTTGGACACCACAAAAAGATTGGGCCAGAATCCTCCAATGAAATTGGCATACGAATACCAAATGGTCGAACTAATCACAAATGATACCGATATGAGGCTGCAGGCACGCACAGATCTTCAACACAGGAATTAATGCGAAAAATTAACAAGGTTTTGCTCCATGACAGATCACCTCTGGGAGATCATATGGAAAGTCACACAGGCCTGACAAATCTGAAAGCAAGAGGTCTGAGAATGCAATTTGACCAGAGACCAGCAAAATACACAGATCAATGCGCTGATTAAAAAATATTTTGACCTACTGTACTAAATATTTTCCAAACAATGCATGCGCTTGTCTGAACAACTTCTAAATCCACCAATCACATGGATTAACAGAGTAGTATACCTGCAAATACAAAGTTTGGCAAAGATTAAAAACGTTCAGCCCATCAACATATGCGAAACGTTTGCAATAACAACATAGCCTGACACCAACAACTTTTGCTTAGATCTGCACATCTCAATGCATTTACAAATCGCTAACTGGCGTGCATGCCCTATTTACTATGCACTATGGCTCTCTGATACCATGTTAGGATAATCTATCTTATACCCAGGAGCCAGGAGCCAGTTTACAGACATCTTTCATAAGAGAGACAATACTAGATTGTATTGAACTAAGATAATGAGGTAATGAGATTAAGAGGTGATTACAAAAGGCTCTGCTTAAATAGGAAAGAGCATATAGAAAATATGGACAAAGTTGAGACATAATTGAGACACTTGGAAGAAAAGTTATAATAAAACTCAACAATATTCTCTAAGATAAGGTAGAGTCCAAATTGAATTCAATGATATCAATCTACCTAATTAATAAATGTACTTAAATAAAATTAACTAATGAATAATCAATAATTAATGAACTACATGGCTAAACGTAACACATTTTTATTACAAATCCCTAGGTAAACTTTATTGGAGTTCACACAGTTGATTTATCGGCTAAATTATTGCCAGGATGCGCCTCTTTAGAGATTAAGAGAAATCTAGTAAACAATTAGCTTTTCTGCCTTATTCATACCACGCGGATTTGTTTAATAGCAAATTGTTGTTTTGTAGCTCAAGTACGGATGAATATCTTTGCAGTTGCGTGCCATGCAAGAGTTCCTCTTAAAGAAAGCTCAAATTCAATGCATCGACTCCGACCGCGTCTTTAAAACCGTCATCAGCTTCTCCATCTACTCAACCAAAAATTCTTCACTTAACATTAGAATCATTTCATGGAAAGCTTGGAGCCTCCTCCACGATTCTAGAGAACGTATGGGCCGCTACCCTTGAGCAGGAAAGACCTCTCTCACATTCAAACTACAAGGCAATGCTTGTATCACATCTTCACTCACCTCAACGACAAATTCCCTGGTTCTGAATGACTCCGAGACGTTAATGGAAGAGTTCTATCTCAGCGGCTGTGAAAATGGTGTTTTTTGTAAGACACTGAACGAGTTGGACATCACCCATATTCTAGAAAGTCTTGTGAGTTTGAGGCGATGGATGTCTGGCAACTGCGCAGCTCTTGACCTGGTCAAAGTAAAACAACCAATCGGAGGAAGGGAAATAGTGCGCAGCAGCACGAGATCACAAAAAGAAGACGCGTTAGTGGCTCTGTGGCGGCGCCGGCGGGTGAGAAGCGGTACAGAGGTGTGCGGCGACGGCCATGGAGAAAATACGCAGCGGAAATTCGAGACTCGAGGAGAAAGGGCGCACGTGTTTGGCTTGGGACGTTTCTGACGGCGGAGGAGGCGGCCATGGCATATGACAAAGCCGCTTTTCAAATGAGAGGCTCTCGAACTCTCTTGAACTTCCCCGCAGAAGTGGTCGACCAGACCCTCGCTCAAGAATATGTCCACTCCAAATCTGTAATTGCTCCGATGTGAAAATCTGTTTTGTCAAGTTTTATCGTTTATAGGCTAGATTATGTCAGTCCTTTGTAAAATCGAGTTTTCTTTCATGCATTCCAAGTGATTTGCTTTGCAAAGTTTCCAATAAAACTTTTAGTGTGAAATGCGCTTGCAGTTCGGGCCTAAAGTGCCAAAATACACTACGAGGGCATTTTTAAAATCATTTTTGCAGTTGTGCCAACAACACGTCAAAGCATATTTAATGCTTATTAGATCGACTCCTAATTGATTTGTATCTCCTTTGTTGTTTAAACTCGTCTTGAGTTTCAATTTGAGCCATTAGCGAACAAATTTGTTAATGCGTAGCCTCTATTCATCGCATTTTTCGTTCTTGTTCGGAGTTCGAATGTCAGTTTAGCGGTCTCTATGTTCTCATTCTCGTTTTCAATTTAGAGTTTCCTCTGTCATTTTTGTTTAATAGGGAAAACATTAATTTAATCACGAAATTTTTTTAAGAATAGAGAAAATGTTAATTTAATCAAGTAACAAAAAAATAATTTCACTAGTATGGATAGAAAGAATTAATGAGAAGATGATGGACAAGATAAATGAAAATGCATTATCTATCTTCAAATGTCTATAGTACAATTATTAGCTCTTCACAAGAAATTATTCACGTGTCTATAGTACAACTATTAGTTCTTCAGAAGAAATTATTCATGCTTGTATATTTGATATTCACCCCTATTACTATGAAGATGGTGTAATGATGAAATAAAGGTCATAGTATGGATCATGCAACTCCATGTTCTAAATATTTCATGCATTACTACCTTAAAATTATAAATTATCTCGGTCTTGAGCCAAGACAACAAGCATTGTAAGGCCATAGATTATTTTACAATTTACCTTGATCTTGGGACTGCACAACTACTATGGTAATGTAGTAAATTATTTCTATTTGAAGGCAAATAACTACAATGTCACATAAAGCTAATATATTGAGTAAATAGCAAAGAATTCCTCTTACCAACTAATTATCTAAATAAAGGATGTTATTATTATAAAGGACAACATACATGTCTATTACATATATTTCCATGCTTGTATCCCACATATAAAGTTAAATCAAAATAAGTAATATTGACAACCAAATAAACCTCCATATAGAATTTGTGATAAATATTGTGAACTATTAAAATAATTATCATGCCCAACTATGAATCTAATGTATTTGAATGTCTAATGTGACAACAAACATACCTAGTGACTTGATTCCTCTCACAATAGAACTAGATGAATAATGTAAAAGGAAATCATACTTCATGAAATGTATTGGTAAATTTTATAATAGTAGTTCTAATGAAACATAAAGGTAAGGGGTATACATAATGAGTTAGTGAACAAATAGCAAAAAGATCTCTCCTTGGATCAAAATAAGGGCAAAGCTCTAGTTGCCTCACTGAAGAAAATAGTAAAGGATATTGAAACTATGAGGATGGAGTTCAAGGGAAGAATTATTTCCTTAGAGAGAAAATTTAAAAGTATTAATAATATTCTCTACACCCTCATCACTTTCAACCACAAGGTACTAAAAATACACCGAAGAACATTCAAGAAATGATGAATAAGTTTTGAAAACCTCTAGCCTAAGCTATCTCTAGTTGTGGATTTGGACATTGGGGAGAAGAAAGCTCAAATGAATGTGGAACAACACAAAGGCCCCTACACTAGAACTAGGGGAAATCTTAAGAGGGCAATAGTGTACCTAAGCTTTTACCAGGATCTCCAAGTCCTTAAGAAAATCACTCTGGACTCTTCCCAATACGAAGTTGTGGTCGATGAGGAGATGCAAAATCTTATCTGTGTGTCTGTTCTCTACTTTTCTTTGCTTTGTTTGTTTTGTTTGTAGTTTTGTCATTTTGGTTGGCTATTGGGTTTCTGATGCTTAACTGATGACAACATTTTGTATATAGGGCTTTGGGTTCCTTCAAAATGTGTTTGATCTTAAATTAAAAACTAATGAAAAATCATCTAAAATAGTAAATTTTATTTAGACAATAATAATTATTAAAGTTACATTATCAAATGAATTCAGAT
Organism: Chamaecyparis obtusa; assembly: GCA_027943335.1. Classification (NCBI taxonomy): domain Eukaryota; kingdom Viridiplantae; phylum Streptophyta; class Pinopsida; order Cupressales; family Cupressaceae; genus Chamaecyparis; species Chamaecyparis obtusa. Next base: position 261,202 of record BSBK01012334.1, read on the forward strand.
ACCCTATATTAATTGTAATATTTATTAGACTATGTAATTTAAATTCATAATTGGACCTATTAAAATCTTTAGTCTAAAGGACCTATAAAATCGAGTATAATGTCATAATTTCCCTAAATGTAAAAATGAGTAACTTAACAATGTTTATGCTAATAAAAGAATTATTTTAATAAAACATATTAATTGAACATATCATATATATATATATAATATATATATATATATATATATATATATATATATATATATATATATATATATATATATATATATATATATATTTATATATATATATATATATATATATATATATATATATATATATATAT